>JAQFVV010007921.1:0-49831 GCA_028023455.1 Epiperipatus broadwayi
ATGACACAAAAAACATTTTAATTTTATTATATAACTAAGAAAATCTTCATTATATGTATATCAAAAAATATTTGTTATAGATTAATTAGTGAAATATTATTAAATTTTTAATTGTGATTATGGATCTTACAAATAATGTTAAAAATCACTACTTTCCATTCTTTTAATGCATTATATGGAAAAATTTTGGTGAATATTATATTTATATGAATCAACTGGTTTGTAATCATCATATCCAATCATTATCAATCCACTGCAGAAAAAAGATCTCTCAAGTTTAATTAAGTATTTTCTGATCTCTCGCTAGCTGCTCATTTTTACATCATTACCAAAACCTTACTTATTTCATCTGTTCATTTTATATGCTGTCTTTTTCTAGGTCTTTTAGTGCTATAAATAAAATTATTTGTGTTTTGCTTGAAGGAATATAATAATAAAGAATATATTTATTTAAACAGCATTTTAATAGCAGCATATTTTAAAATATGTTGTACATTAAATGCTAAAGATTGTTGATTTTTTAGTCTTGATTATCAGAATGAGTGAATGAGGGTTTGATCCTAGTCTTCTAAACCATTTTTAATGGCAATTGATTTGAGGATGAATTACTTTTGTCTGGTAGTCTTTGAAATAATATTTACTTACAGTATTTATAATAATTACAGTATTTATATTAATTTAATCAACAGTTTATATAAGAGAATTTCATTTGTAATAGTCATAAACATAATTATATCTGTTTATTTGAGAAAAAAGTAATTGTTTTTATATTATTAAGATTTCAAGTATATTAATAGATAGAAGCATTTTGAGTAATAATACATTTCTCTTGAAAAAATGTTCAGATGTAATTTTCTTTATTGTATTTTAAAATCGACTGAAAATAATTTTATCAAGTCCATGTTTCTAATCATATGAAACAGTTTTATATAATAAAAAAAGTACATATATCTGATGTTTTGATGTATCACAACAGATTTTATTTAGGTTAAGCTGTAAAAAAGCATGTATCAATGATTCTATAAGTCAGTTAGATACATTAATTTTTGATAAAAAAAAATTAAACAATAATTGAAGAAATATTCTTTTATTCACATAAACGCACTAAAAAGTAAAAAAATATATTATTGCAACTTCTGTAGTATTCTTGATATTATCTGACCAAAAATAAAACTTTGGGGCACCCATATTTAGAAATGTTCTTTGAGTATTTTTAAATGCAAGAACTTCACACTTTTATGTAGGATCACATAATATCAAGAAAATGGTAAAAACAGAATAAAGTCGATTGTTTATTTTTTAAGTAAAAAAAAATGTTTTTTAAATTTCCAATTGGAAATTTTTGTTGATTCTTATTTTCAGTCTGTTAAGTCGTCCTGTATATCTTAATATTTATTTAATTAAGAGGTACAAAATCAAATGTAAAGATGAGCCAAGTTAATTTAAATTATATTTTAGAAGTGTTAAATTTTGAAAAAGATCGATAGAATTTGAATAAGTTTTCAATGAATCATTGAATTTTAATGAAGAGTAAGTATTTACTTCACCACATTTCGGACTTAAAAGAACATTTTCAAAAATATGACATTTTTAGAATTGGTTGAATATTGACTAATTATAAACAATCGTGTATATATATATAAATAATCAAATTTCAATGTTCAAATTTGTCCATAATGTTGCCTTTTATACATAAAATTTAACATAAGCAATTTAGAACAGTGTCTAAAGACATAAGTTACTCTAAATAAAAAATATAATTAACATCCCAACCGAGCATTTATTCCTTATTAGAACCTTATCAAAATGTTTATTTTTAACAAAATCACATGACCATCTGCTGCAACACCACCCCGTGGACATTATTTACATTACAATAAATATAATTAGTAAAATACATGCATGTACATAAAAATGATTAAATTTATTCCAATCTTGTTTTAATATATATTTATTTAGATTGTTTTGTAAATATATATATATTTAAAAAAAAGATTGTAGTATGTTTAATCACTTTGGTGTACATGTATGTATTTTACTAATTATATTTATTGTAATGTAAATACTGTCTACGATAAAAAAATTTCTATGATAAAATACTGTCTAGTATTGCATTGGTGGTCGAGAAGTCAGCGCGACTGCCTTGCACTTGCAGGCAGTTGCCCGGGTTGCGGGTTCGCATCCCAGCCGATGCTATGACACTTAAAAAAAATACTGTCTATTAAGTGGTGTTGCTGCAGATTATTTAGTTGGTCATTTGATTTTGTAGAAAGGAACATTTTGATAAGATTACAATAAGAAATGAAAGCCTGGTTGATGTATTTAATTTTTTTTTTAATTTACAGTAAGTTGTCTGTTTCAATTTTGTATTAAATGACTGCTTTAAATTTAAATGTGTGTGTGTATGTTTGTACCTGTGAATAGATGTGAATGTTTTTTGTTTTTTTTTATAACCTTGTCAAGTAATTATTTTATGTTACATCCCGTAAATAGTAATAAGTAGAATACAATTTATGAACAGAATAACTAACAGATGTTGTATCTTGAAATTGATTCTGATCTCTGTTATGGTTAGTATAGCATCTACTTTGCTTGCATTATTGATATCCAGGAATAGATCATTATAAAGATTGATATTTTTACTTGAAAATCCACCAGCTGAAGTTTTTGCGACATTGATTAAATCGTGAATTAATATTTGACACACACACACACACACACATATATATATATATATATTAAAACATATACTTCAAAATTATTTTAGAATGAGTACTATCATTATTATTTTCAACCAGTATCAATCCACTGTAGAATAAAGATTCCTACATATTTAATCTAGTTTATTTAATCCATAGTTGCTCTTCTCCACATCACAACATCAAACTTCTTTATTTTATCTATTCATCTCACATGTGATCTCTTTCTAGTCATTTTACCATTTCTTCTGATTTAGTTTAAGACTTTAACTGTTCATCTATTAGCACTTTTTCTAGCAATATGTCAATCCCTGTTTCCATTTCACTTCATCATCATCATTTTCTACCATTATCAATCACTGCAGGATAAAAGTCTCTCCAAGTTCAATCCATTTTCTCCAATCCCTAGCCCCTTTTCTCCACATCACATCAGCACACTTCCTTATTTCATCATGTATTACATGTATTTCCTTTCTAAGTCTTACGATCTTTTGAAATCCAGTTTAAGATTTGAACTGACCATCTTTTATCATCTTTTTAGCAATATGTCCAGCTGAAATGCACCAATGTCTTAACTCTTTCAATAATGTCATTAACACTTGTTTGTTCTCTTACCCATGTATATCATTTTTGATCTCTTCTTGTTATTTCTAACATAAATCTCTCAATCCATTGTTGTTTGCTCTGAAGTCTCTGTATTGATTGATACTCTGCTATTATTTAAAAAATGAAAATACTATAACAGTATAAAAATATATATTAAATTAAGTAAATTGGGTATATGTTGAACTGTATGCATTATAATTATGGTTGTTCTTTTTTATATATGTATGTTAAACTAAAATAATGACCACACTAATAGTTCTAACACGCTTTATTGATAAATGCTGCAAGAGAAAGCATTTAAAAATCTCTATCTAGAAACCCCAAACCTGTTTCAAGCTATTGGCTATCATCAGTGAGACACTATGATATTCCAATCAGTAAATCCAAAATACCATCTCAAAGCTAGTACTTATCTAATAGTTTTTATGACTTCAAACCCAGCTATCTAACTCAAATAGCTATATGGGCCTGAATAAGTTTCAGCTACACCATATATTAATATCTTTAGCAATATAACATTGTTTAAGACTTAAAAGCAAAACTATAATAGCAAATAAAATCAAGTCATACATCACATGACTTAAATTGATAAGCTTATAATTATTGTTAGAGCCATTAGGACGCTCATTATTTTAGTTTATAATTACAAGCTTATCGACTTCAGTCACATGATATATATGTTTAAAAAAGAGAATCTAATAGAAGTTTTGTTGATAATATGTAAATATTGTGTTTGAGCAGTAATTAAGATATTACATTAACATCAAACTCAGGTTAAAATATTTAGTATTATGGAATTTAGAAATGTAATTAATAAAAAGGAACATAAAATATTTGTCTAAAATTTATGTATATTTTCAGAATAAAATTTTTAACTGATAGCAGTGACCACACAGTATTTATAACACGAGTAGGAATACCTGTAATGAAAATTTGGTATTCTCATAATAATGTAAGTTAATAAATTAAACATTTGATTAATCTAACATTCTTAATTGAATACTTATTAACATTCATTAATTTTTAGTATGATGGGAAAATTGAAGATTATTCAACATTTCACACTGCTTATGATTCATTTTCATTAGTGGAACAGTATATTGACCCTGATTTTAAAGTAAGATATATATATATATGTGTGTGTGTGTGTGTGTTACAATTTTATTTATTGGTATCAAATTTTTTGCACACATAACTTTGATGAAAATCACTTAGATAACTAAACTAATAATTAATATTCATTATTTATATGATGATATTTCAAAGAAGTGGAAAAAGTAGTCTGATTAGTTTTTGAAAAATCATATAAACATCATTATTAGAAGTATAATGTATTTACTTAGTCTAGATGTAATTAAAAAGAATTTGAACCCAGAATTTCAAGCTCCCTACCATCACCCACTGCATCCAATACAACCAATACACATGACTACACACATGTGAAAAAGATAAATGATCTCCAATATACATATTTTGGCTGAACCAGCACTCATCAGTTGGTCCAGATCATCATCTCCCACATACACACACACTTATATATATATATTATAACGATCCAAACAAAGTGGTAGATCGCATCGCACCGCACCGCACTACCAAAGGGCGCCATCTAGGCATTTGAGCCTAGAAAAATTTATAAAGTAGGCAGATACGCACTGTTAGGATTCCACTTTATTTACATATTTAGATCGTTAGCCCATTGTCACTAGCTCAGCGGAGACGCCGAGATAAAAATCTATAAATTTTATATCTTAAATATAAAAGAATAAAATAATAAAAGCCACTGCCAGAAATTAACACAGAAAAATATTTATTTACGCACATATAAAATTATTCTAAATTCGAGGAATAAGTTTAACATTTAGATTTTTATCTTAATTTTTAATTTTACATTTAAAATAGCTTGCTATAATGTTTAATATTTTATTTAGAGGGTCGAGTATGAATGGACTACATAGGTCTGCATTTGAAAGGAAAATATTCTTCCCTGATTTAACCTTAGGCAACAAATTTCGCAATCAACTGGTGCCAATCCATCTGATACATTCATGTATTCAATGTAGCATGATACGACAACACAAAATACTATATTGTCAGGAATGTACATCTGAACAATAAGTAGAAATAGAGAAGACATTGACTCTCCACCAACAGGAATGTGACATCTGTGGGCAAGTAGATCAATAGGATAAAAACTCCATAGGAATGGACTGCGGTCTTCTGCCGACTTACAAACCCATCCATAGGCAAACAGAGGGTGTGTGGCGTATATCTATAATCCTGCCCGTAGCGGATCTCATACTACATCTACTAATTACACAAATATATCCAATCCATTGAACCAATTTAACTACGAAATGAATAACCTAAGATTACCCTCCCTTAATACAACTTTACAAAACTATATAGCCATTCGCGCCCGACTTAATTTTAACATTTATATACGTTCGCACAGATTTGTTTAAAAATGTTGGGTATAGATCGATTACATAGATTCCACGGTCAAAAACATTTCAAAATAAACATAAACGATCAAAATACAAAATTATTGATGCCGACAATCGCAGAGGGAAACTTATAAGTAACCCAATAGTATTCACCATAAGATACTTGCGTTGTCACCAATAACTTAAAAGACATCTGAATAAATACATTTTAGATACTCACCGTAAGGTATCATTATTTATCGAATGTCTATATATTTTGATCAAATATGAAAACCAAAATATAATTAACCGCAAACGAATCCATGCAAGCGTCCATAAACAACTTAAATTTCATACATTTAAAATTTAAACAATAAATAATTTATACAATTAAAATAAATGGAAATGATTTTTTTATCAATAACAAACATATAAAATTAAACATCAATTGATTTTAAACTTAAAGGTCAAATAGAAACTCCATTTTAACATTTAAATTGCTTTCACGAAAGTTCTTAATTATTTAAAAAAATTTTTTAAGTTCATTGTTAACAGCTTATGGAAGAAGAGTGCAGGTTCTTGTTTTTCCATGGAGTCCTTGTTTGAAACCCGGTCAGATGTTCCGGAGGTAGCATTAGCTGGTTCCTTTCGGTATCACAAACAGTTCATTTTTTAAAATAGAGAGAGAGTGTGTGATATTGCGTCTCTATCACCACTCTCAAAACAAACAGCTGGAACTGCCCAATACTCAATATTTCTCCTTTTTATATTATCCACAAGGATTCACTGAACAAAACGTCACTAATCTGTTTTTCGTTATGGTCCGGGCCAAGCCTTAGTGCTTCCATTTGTCAAGCTAAAATCTCTTTCTTCTCTTATCTAACTTTCCATCTGACTTTTTAATTAAACAGCTTTTAGATAATTAATAAACAATCATTTCCTTTTATAGATTACAGGAATTAATTAATACCTGTTTTTATTTTAACTTAACGTTATTTTTTTATTAAAATATTTTTATATTTCAATCTTGTATTTTTTTATTTAAAAAAAATACATTCAAATACTTTTTTTTTTTGTTTATGAAAAAAAAATATTTTTAAAGTTTAACATCTGTGTGAATGTATACACGTTTAACAATGTTTTAATTTTAGCGTTTAGTTTTTTACTTTTATTTGCGAACTTTTAAGTTTTTATTTTAAATTAATGTAACGACATATTTATATATCGTTACAATATATAACAATTCAAACAAATCTATTCAACACAGTATTCAAATTTTAAATAAAATATACTCTTTACTGGAAGTACTTTCGATTGTATTAATGACAATCTTTATCAACCATTAATTACTACAAATTTATACAAAACAAAAACTTATATTACCCATCATTCAATTCATTCAAATTTTCCACTCTATTATGATCAAAAATAACTGATGGCATATTAATACCTGCTGAAGTTACATTATCTTTCTGTACACATTTATACAATATCCTATGATCATTATATCTTTTTTCTCTTCAAATAATATAAATGATATGATAAATAATTCTAAAACTGGGATTTCTAAGTTTAAACTAAGTTCTGTTATATATATATATATATATATATATATATATATAGAAACAGATATGCTGTTCCTCATATATATATATATATATATATGTTGATATGTGGTTGTGGAATGAAATATATAGAGGAATCAAAATGTACATTACAAAAAAGATATAATGATGATATGATATTGTATAAACGTATACAGAAAGAAAATGTACCTTCAGTAGGTATTAATATGCCATCAGTCATTTTTGATCATAGTAGAGTGTGTAATTATGGCTTTAAATTTGATAATAGAGATGTGGAAGTTATTCAAATTGAAAGATGTAATGACAAAACGAAAAATTAAGGAGGGCAATGATAACATCTAGAAATGGATATGGTTTAATGAATTAATATTCAGCTAATATCAAGATAACAGAATTATGGAAAATTTGAATGGATTGAATGATGAGTAATATAAGTTTTTGTTTTGTTTAGATTTGTAGTAATTAATGGTTGATAAAGATTGTCATTAATACAATCAAAAGTATTTCCAGTAAAGAGTATATTTTATTTAAAATTTGAATACTGTGTTGGATAAATTTGTTTGAATTGTTTTATAATTTAAAAATAGACATTTTAATGGTTATAGTTTTATATATATATATATATATATATATATATATATATATATATATATATATATATATATTGAAACAGAGATAAAAATAAAATAATGCCTCATGAAAAATCATGTGTCTGTCCAAAATTTTATGGACTTCCAAACATTCACAAACCAGATACCCCCCTTCATCCAATAGTAAGCGTAATAGGGTCTCCAACTCATATTTTAGCTAGATATTTATCGGATTTCATTAAACCTACAATCCCATCTATTAAAGCATATATAAAAAACTCTTTTCATTTTGTTTCTGTTTTAAAAAATTTAAAAATTAATGCTAATGACATTCTGGTCAGTTTTGATGTCATGTCTTTGTTTACAAACATTCCAATTGATGAAGCTTTAAATGTAATTTCACAACGTTGCAATTTACCAGACCATATTATTTCTTTAATTAAACATTGTCTCTTAAATACATATTTTGTATACAATGGACAGCACTACAGACAAGTTTTTGGTACTCCTATGGGCTCACCTATCTCAGGAGTAATAGCTGATTTATTCATGGAATATATAGAAACTCATGCTTTAGAATCATCATCTTTAAAACCTCTCATTTGGCTCAGATACATAGATGACACTTTTGTCATATGGCAACATGGAAAAAATAAATTAGATGATTTTTTCTTATATTTAAATAATATGCATCCTCTTATTAAATTTACAATGGAGACAGAGTCTGATGGAAAACTCCTGTTTCTTGATCATCATTATCCAACTCAGATAGTTTCTGTAGCCAAAACGCTTTTAAATAGAGCAATTAACCTTTCACATCTGAAAGAAGAAATAAAATTATATTAATAATGTTTTATTAGCAAATAGTTCTAATTATAAATTTATTAAAAAAGCCTTATTTCAAGGCCAAAATGGACAAAATAGGAAACAAAAAGATGATAAATCAGTTATTAGGATTTGTGTTCCATATGGAAAATGAACTACAGACAGTATTGGACGTATATTAAAATGCTATAATATAAATACAGCGTTTTCTACACATCGAAAGATCAGCAATATAATAACCAAGTCTAAGGATTCAACCCCTCTTGAATTTCATGGTGTTTATCAAATCTCATGTGAAAATTGTAAAGCTTCTTACATAGATATGAGTAATCATTGCATCACTGTTAGGAGTGATGAGTATGCTAATGCAGTTAAACAACACTCTTCATCAGCAGCACTCTCACTCCATAGATTAAGGTCATAAAATTGATTTTTCTAGTACCAGGATCATATCCAGATGTGATAATCTAATTAAAGAAGCTATTGAGATACTTAAAAAGCAAGATTGTATCAATACGCAAAATGAAACATGCAAACTTTCTGCTGTTTGGAAAGATTTTTTTAAAAAACATTCTTAGTTTAACATTTTTGTTATTGGTGGAACTTTAACATATTTTTTTTTTCAACTCAGTGATTTTAGTGCATTTACAACTGTCTTTCTACCTTTTATCACCCAGTGGATGACTTGTGTGATCAAGTCGAAACATCGGTATATCAATATTTAAAATATTTTAACACAGATGAACCCGCAAAATATGTCTAATATGTATATATAACTCTGCTCATTTTTATATTAAGATAGCAAATCTACAAACTTTAATGGGCAGTCTTTATTCTAACTTATCAATTTAGACTTAGACAGAATATTAAGCTTAATGGAGTTAAGAGTGTAAAAGAAAAGACTGCATATACTGATTTTGGTTTTTGCTGTCAGATAAATGCACAAAATGTGTCATAAGCAAGGTTGGTTTATATATTGCATTTATTTACTTAATTAATTGAACAACTTTATGGTAATAATTGAAATGCTTCTACATGATGAATATATTCATGCTGACAAAAATTTTAAACCGATTGAAAGAAAATTAGTGTTGACCAATGATGACTACTATTGCAACCATGCTTACTGTTATTGGTATAATGACTTTTAAAATAGTATATATGAAACTGCATAAAACTGGAATCAGAATATTTATAGGTTTGATGATAAACTTTTTAATTTGCATAATTAATGCCATGGGAATCACTATCAAAAAAAAATATTGCAGTATAGGTCACATGTATCTGAGAGATACATTCATTAATACATAGTGAAATGCTAAAAAAAATTAAATGCTACAAATTTGTATTTATTTTATATATATACTTCTGCTTTGCAATTATATATATATATATATGATAAACAAAACAAGTTATAAATTTCTCAACTTGCTTTTAGCTTGCATTTTATGATCACTAGATGGAGCTTTACCAATAGCTCCTAACAAGCTTTTGTTTACATAAACGTCCATCTAGTGATCACATATGTATATATATATAATACAAATAAAATGTTTGTTAGTTAATAAATATTGTAAAAACAATAAAATAATAAATATAATGATGAATCTGCAAAAGTACTTTCAGTTAATTAGTTAACCTTCTTCAACTGCCAGTTAAATTTGAATGGCAATTGACAAAGGTTAAGTAATTAACTGAAAGTACTTTAGTGGATTAAAGGCTATATATAATAGTCATTGTTATATTTATTATTTTTATTATTATTATTATATATATAATAAAATTTATGTTTTTTAGTTACTTTCGGTTACCATCTATAAAATATTCAACATAAGAAATATAAAAATTTTTAAAAAAATTTCAAATAAGGAAATATAGATATTGCTAAATAACACAACCAAAAAATATCTAACAATTATATGTTAGAATCTTCAATAGTTGACTTTACAAAATGATTGTAACCATCTTATGAAAGATTTATTGCTGTAACTAAAGCATAAATACTTTTCCCATCTACATCAATATTTTCTTCAGGATTTGTGGTATCTCTCAGATACAATTTTTTATTGAACATCCCATATCCTTATGGCATTCATATTATACCAAAAGTGATCCCTTAAAAACTATGATTTAACATTAACCATGTGTCATTGCACAACTAGTCATGGCCTTGAATCTATGCACTTTATATATGCAACAATATTTCAAAAAAAGAGTTTATATTTCTCACATTCATCATAATGTCTTCAGAAAAATAAAATCAAGACCATCCATTACTTTTTCCATTTATAACATCCTATTAAATCTGTGGTTTTTGATAATTTAAAATCTCATAAATGTGTTTGCACATTTGAATGTGATTTATAAAAAAATTTGAATTAGTGATTTATATTTGAATAAAATGTATTTCTCAACTGGTATTGAAAAATATAGTCACTAGTTTTAATCTGAATTTATATCATCTTAAAAAATGTGTGTCAATTTAGAAATCATTATAGCATTTTAACTAGGATGGTAACTATCTCTTCCTACAGAACCATTATTTTCTGGGATTCAGTAAATGAAGCAATAAATTGTTCATCGTGGGCAAGGAAATCCTGTATTGATACTTCTATAACACTTCACATATATTATTCATTAAGTGATACTTAATATATATATTTTGGTTAGGGATAATGTCCAATTAATTATTAATAAAAGTTATTACTTTATCTTCATATAATCCACTTGTATTAAAGTTGAGAAGCAGAATTTTTGCAATCTGTCAATTAAAGTATAGTAATTTGCTATCTATCTATCTATCTATCTATCTATCTATCTATCTATCTATCTATCTATCTATCTATCTATCTATCTATCTATCTATCTATCTATCTATCTATCTATCTATCTATCTATCTATCTATCTATCTATCTATCCATCTATCCATCTATCCATCCATCCATCTATCCATCCATCCATCTATCCATCTATCTATCTATCTATCCATCCATCCGTCTGTCTGTCTGTCTATCTATCTATCTATCTGTCTGTCTGTCTGTCCATCCGTCCGTCCGTCTATCTATCTATCTATCTATCTATCTATCTATCTATCTATATATATATATATATATATATATATAATGAACAAATGATGAAGATATTTATAAGAGATTCTGATCTGGGCCAACTAATGGGTGCTGGTTCAACATGAAATATGCATCTTGGGAAACCTTTATCTGTTTCACATATCTTTGATTATATGTTTTAGTAATGTATGATGGAATAAAAGATTGAAATAAATTTAAATACATATTATATAAAATTGTCTTTAAGTCTCTCTAAAATAATGAATATATAAAGTTAAATTGTAACATGTACTATATGAATTATATGAAAGAAGGGTATGTTTCTAATGGGCTAATGGATGGGTGTGATAGGATTGAGCTAAAGGTGAAAAATGCTTTTAATAAAAACAAAAACTTGAACATTATTAATAGATTTTGACAAAAAAACATTTTATACTAAATTTGAGCTTGTTTATTTTATTGGTAAAATAGACCTGTTTAGAATACTATAAGTGTGATGCTGGTCATTTATATTGGAAAGATATAGCTGAAGTCAAAAACAAATTGATTTAAACCATCATTTACTCAATTTTAAAATCTTTCATCCCTATATCAAATAAACAGCTTAAAAGATCAGTGAGATATATTGTATTAATATTGGATTATATAGTCATCACAAATTTCATCTTTAAGGTTTTATTGATACCTTTCTGTCTGTTTTATTTTTGATATTAGCGTGATCATATTCATTTATGAGTGTCTGTTAATACAATAATAATTTCAACCATGCTATTTTCCATTATTTTACATATCAACAGTAAAATCACATGATCTCTTATTCATTAATGCTTATGTTTCCATAAGTATTTATCCTTATGCTTCATTAAAGCCATCCACTGTAATCTTGATTAATTAATGAACATTAGATTGTATACTCTTATAAAAGTACATAGATCTGAATCTTATTTTTCATCTAAAAAAGCCAAGGCCAGAAACTGATTATTCTAAAAATGAGTAATTTTATAGAACTATGCCATTTTGCTAGTGCATGCTCACAACAGACAGGGTTAGAGTAAGATAAAGATAGTATATTCTACCATTCATTTTGTTTTCTATTAAAATTTAATTCAATTAATATAAGTACTCACTTAGATAAGAATAGCTTAAGTTTTGATATTTAATATTATGCTAAGCAGGTTTCAATACCTTAGGCTGATATGATATTAATGGCAATGACTGGTGGATAGAAAGATGAAAATTATAAATATGCAAATTTATGCAAATTTCTGCAAATGAATTAAAACATCTTTTTCGAGAAGGTAAAGCAGAATTCACTTTTGTGTTTTTCTCAAGGTTTGTGATGATGGTGTTCTAGTTGTATTTTTATATTGGACTATTTTGGTCATCTAATATGATTATTGAATGTCTTTAGAAAGATTTAACTTTTATTTAAATATTCCAAAATCATTCAACTGTTTGTATTGGCACATCAAACCGGTTAGTATATTCACAACATTTTGAGAGGTATTATTCTACCCTATTCTTCAGGTGCTGCTCTAACCAATTGAGCCATCCTGCCAAAGGCAACAGTTAGAAAAAAATTCATATACTTATCTATGAGGTTCCTCCTGATTTCTTCATTTTTTCTAAGAGCAAAGCTGATTAGTGGTTTTTATACATAGAGTATAGTCACACTTTTTGCCATTCACATATGAGTAGCTTCTTTAAATTTTCTTCTTTGTTACTATTTCTTCTCTATACAATATTTTTGTATTTTCCCAATTGAACATATATTCATTGGCACGGTCTGCTACCTTAGACACATCTGTTTTCTCTCTTCTATCACTATGAAACAGAAAAAAATAAGTTTGCAAAGAAACCAGCAATTTGAAAAAAGAAAAGATTTATATAGAACAAACTCCTATGAAAAATGATTATCCATCATCTATTATGAAGAAATGATTAAATAGACAACAAAAAAGAAACATCAAGAGAAAAGCCAATTATTGGTACTGTAGTGTACCCATATATTCCAAAAAATAGAAAACAATTAAGGAAAATCTGCAATTAGTATAACATCAGAACAGCCTTCCAGAGCCATACCACTCTGTGACCGAATTCTAACATTTACAAAGCCTATATTTGAAATGTTGAAAAGAAAAAAAACTGCATGTACAAATTACCATGTGAATGTGGAAGAGCATGTATTGGTAAGACCAATCATCTTATTGAAAGGAACTTACAAGAACACAAACTGATGATTAGAAGAGAAAAAAGATGTGTCTAATGTAGCAGATCATGTATGTGCCAATGAATATACATTTAATTGAGGAAATACAAAAATATTGGATAGAGAAGAATAGGTACAAAGAAAAAAATTTAAAGAAGCTGCTCACATGACAATGGCAAAAAATATCTTAAGGCAGCTTGGTGTGACTATACATAATGTATGGAAACCATTAATCAGCTTTGCTCTTAGGAAAAAGTGGATAAATCAATATGAACCTCATATATAAGTATATGAAATTTCTACTGGCTGTTGGCTTTGGCAGGATGGCTCAGTTGGTTAGAGTGTTACCTTAAAAATCAATACTCAAGAAACTAAGGGTTCAGGTTCGAATCCCATGCTAGTACTGTTGTTGGTCAAGCCAGCAACATCTGAAGAAGGAAGAATGATACCTCTCAAAATGTTGTGAATATACTAATCTGTTTGATGTGCTATTATTAACAGTTAAATGTATTTGGAATATTTAAATAAAAGTTAAATTTTTCTAAAGACATGCAATACTCATATTAGATGATGAAAATAGTCTATTATAAAAATACAAATATGATTCCCTTTTATTTATAGAGTTAGGATTATTAGCGATATACCATGATAAATTTTATATAATATTTATATTTTCATTTATCTGTATTGTTCTGAAATATGATATCCATCCAAGATATTGAAAGCTGCTTATTATAATATTATAACAAACATCAAAACTTAAGCTTTTTTTATCTAAGCTTCCGAGTGCTTGCATTAATTGAATTAGAATTTATCGAAAAAAAGTTAATTACATATATATATATATTGTAACGATATATAAATATGCCATTACATTAATTTAAAACAAAAACTTTAAGTTCGCAAATAAAAATAAATAAAAGCTAAAAAAAATTAAAGAGTTGTTAAACGTGTATACGTATATATATTCGCACAGATGCAAACGTTTAAAAATTATTTCTTTTTTAAATAAAAAATAATAAGGTATTTGAACGTACTTTTTTAGAAAAAAGTATAAAAAAAAGATAAAATATTTTTGTAAATGGAAATGATTGTTTTATCAATTAATTGAAAAGCAAACTAGCCCTTGGGGCTCTTATATAATTAAAAAGTCAGAGGAAAGATATAGATAAGAGATTGAAAAGAATTAGCTTGTCCAATATAGAAGCAGCAATAAAGGCCTGGACCATAATGAAAAAATGAAACAGTGACATCTATTGTTCGTTGAATCCAGAGGATCATTATAAAAGGAAAACAATTCAAATTAAAACAGTTCCAGACAGTTGCAGCTTGATTGTTTTTGAGAGGTGTGATAGGATACACATATCACCCTTTCTCTCTATTTTTAAAAAAATGAAATGACTGTGATTCTGAAATGAAACCACCTAAGGTCACCTCCATAACATCAGACCAGTCTTCCAATGGGGACATCATGCGAATTGGCACCAAGAACTGTGACTCTTCTACTGTAAGCTATTGAACTGAACAATTTTAAAATTTAAAAATAATTAAGAACTTTCGTTCAAACTTTAAAGATTCAGCTAACCTAAATTTAAAAATGAACTCTTATCTGATTTTCAAATTGACAATTAATGTTTAAATTATATATATTTGAGTTTGCTAAAAAAAAAATCATTTCCATTTTTATTTTTATTAATATTGTATAAATTATTAAATGCTTTAAATTTAAGTTGGGCATAGACGCATAGATTTGTTCACGTTTAATTACGTTTTTGTTTTCATATATGATTAAAATATATAGTCATTCGGTAAATAATGATATCTTACATTGAATATCTAAAAATGTATTTATTCGGATGTCTTTTTAGTTATTGATGTCAATGCGGCATCTTATGATGAATGTCATTGGGTTTCTAATAAATTTCTCTCTGAAATTATATCAATGACTTTATATTTTGATCATTTATGGTTATGTTGAAAAGTTTTTGAGCATGCAATCTATGTAACCGATCTATACTCAACATTAAACAACAAACTTTTAAATCCATCTGTGTGAATTTATATAAATGTTGAATTTAAGTCGGGCATGAATGGCTATATAGATTTGTAAAGTTATATTAATTAATTAGGGGAGGGTAATCTTAGATTATTTGTTTCATAGTTAAATTGGGTCAATAGATTGGATATATCAGTGTAATTAGTAGATATAGTATGAGGTTCGCTATGTGCAGAATTGCTGTATACACCGAACAACCCTTTTTGCCTATGGATGGGATTGTAAGTTGGCAAAAAGGACCACAGTCCCTTCCTATGGAGTTTTTTTATTTTATTGTTCTTCTTGCCATACAGATGTAACATTCCTGTATTGGACAAGAGTCAATGTCTTCTCTAACTATACTGTTCAGATGTACATTCCTGATAGTATAGTATACAGTGCTGTTGTATTTTCATGCTACATTGAATACATCAATGTATCAGATGGATTGACGCCAGTTTGACTGTGAACTTTTGGCCTAAGGTTAAATAAGGGATACAATATTTTCTTTTCAAATGCAAATCTATGTAGTTTATTCATACTCGACAATCTTAAAATAAATATAAATTTCATCTGTGTGGATGATTTAAAATCTTAAAATAATAATTTAAATTAAAAGTTAATATAAAATCTAAATAATAAATGTTATTTCTCAAATTCTAAAATGATTATATATGTATGTAAATAAATGTTGTTTGTGTATTAATTACTGGCAGTGGCTTAATTTATTCTTTGTTTAATATTAGAAATAATTTTAGATAAGAATTTATAAATATGAATCTCTGCTACTCTGCTGAGCTAGTGACAATGGGCTAATGGTTCGAATCCAAATATATAAAATAAAGATAAATTTTTTTTTTTTTTTTAAGCTTATGTATCTGCCTACTATATAAATTTTCTAGGTTCAAATGCCTAGTGGCGCCCTGTAGTGCAGATTACATTAAGTCTCACATGTCTCTCTGATCGTTATAATATATAATTTAAATAAATATGTCATGCTTTTGAAAAAACGTTTTTGAAACCTTGATTCTTAAAGATTATCTCTACAATTTTTTTAAAAAAGATTTATAATAAATTTACAAATTAACAAGAAATTCAGGGAATCAAATACAAAATAAATTATTTATGAGTATTAAAACAGGCAAAACCCTATGCATATTGCCACTCAGTGCAAGCCTGAGTAATCAATGGATGCTAGAAGGTTTGTGCATAAAATCCCCATCTAGTGCCTACTCATCCAATATCTCTAGACTATTTTCTGCCTTGTGGTCTTTGTCAGTGAGGAGCCTTGGATTTGGGGGTACTGCACCTAGATCTTAGGATTTAATGCAATCCTCCAGTGGGCATCTTTTTAGTTTACTTAACTACAAAACTATGAGTCTTAAATTGAAAACACTATATTTTCAATCCAAGTTCTTCAGCTTATATAGTCATATAGATCTGAACTCAGTTCAGTACTCATACATTTTGGTAGCTTTGGTTTTTTAATAACCATAGCCACCACTATCCTATTACATAGAATTGGGTTTAAGCCAATAAACATCATATGATCACCATTTCTTATGCTTGCTTATAACTGTTATTAAAACAGGTAAAACTCTCTATATATATTGCCACTCAATTCAAGCCAGAGTATCCAATGGATACTAGAAGGCTTGTGTGTAAATTTCTCATCTAGTGCCTTCTGGCATTCATTGATTACACTGTCTTGCATTGAGTGGCTATATGTATAGAGAGTTTTGCCTGTTTTAATAATAGTTATAAGCAAGCATAAGAAATGTTGATCATGTGATGCTTTTTGGTTTAAAACCAATCCTGCCTAATGTGATAGTGGTGGCTATGGTTATTAAAAAACCAAAGCCACCAAAATGTATAGGTATTGAACTGAGTTCAGATCTAAATGACTATATAAGCTGATGAGATTGGATTGAAAGTAGTATAATGTTTTCAATTTAAGCCTCATAGTTTTGTAGTTAAGTAGAGATAAAAGGTGGCAGGTGGAGGGTTGCATTAGATCCTAAGATCTAGGTCAGTGCTCTCAGATTCAAGGCTCCTCATTGATGAAGTCCACAATACAGAAACTAGTCTGTGGATATTGGATGAGTAGTCACTAGATGGGGATTTTATGCACAAGCCTTCTGGCATCCATTGATTATCTAGCATGCATTGAGTGGCAATACATATAGAGAATTTTACCTGTTTTAATAACAATCATAAGCAAGTATTAAAAAATGGTGATTGTGTGATATTTATGAGTATTTCTAATATATTGAAAATTGATTCAGTGTAGAGCAAAAAATATGTGGATCTTTGAAAAGTGAATTTAAAAAAATATTAATTTAATGCTATGTATGGAGTTTACTATAGTATGGTTGTGAAATATGAACAATGAGTAAATATGAGGAAATAATTGGAATCCTCTGAGATGTGATCATGGATAAGAATGGAAAAAATCAGTTGGATGAATAAAATAAGAAATGAAGATAATGATTGTGAAAATTAAAAATAAAAGAAACTATTGGATATTCATTAAAAAGAAAATATAGTTTAATGGAAGATGTTTTGGAGAGTTGTGAATGGAAACCAGAAGAAAGAATGGAAAAGAATAATATTTTTGGATGATATAAGAGATGTGAAGAGTTAGTAGAATTAAAGAGCTGGGCAATGAGAAGAAAGAAGTAGTATAATGAATGAATTCGTGATGTGAGTACTCTCTGGACCTGGCCATGGGACAGAATACTATTAATGATGAAAGCAGATAGAGAAAGACTTAAGCAAATCATTTAATAAATAAGAAATTAATTTTATATAAATGTTGTGTGCATTTAGCAGAAACGGTAGACTTTTGTAGACCATACAAGCATGCTTTCGACATGACATTTATATAAGATCACGATAAACCAAGAAAAGGGTAAAATAGTTTTGAGTTACAAAAACAATATATTAATAACCAGAAAATAAATTGTTGATATTTTATTCAATCATGTGCTTACACTAGTTATGCAAAACGTCTTTTTAGATTTCTTCACTTTAGTAAACAGAATTTATATAATTTTAATTCTCATTTTATATTACAACAGTTTTATTTCTCCACATGAAATATGATTGAAACTGAAATTTTAGTTAAAAACTATTTTATTTTTATGCGAGCTAGGATTAAAAATTTATATCAGAATAATTATTTTTTATCTGTTTAGAAACAATCCAATATTAATGATAAAATTTTGACAAAAGAAGTTATTGACATAATTCCATACGTATAATTTGAGTGAGGCTATAATGTGGCCAAGCAAAGCCTTTTCCTTTCATCCTCTTTTTCATAAGTCTAGAGATAGATAAACACACATTTTAGTACTTTGCTTGTAATTATGTACTGGACGATTTCCATCATTTAGAATTAATTGTTAAACATCTTTCGAAATCCAAACTTTATTTAAACTTTTCGAATACATTCATTTAATAATAATAGTACACAGATTAGTACATCACGCAATAACTTAAACACACAAGCTTATTATATACCTGTGTCTATATATATAATATATAGGGTATATGAGCATAGACTTTCACACGACCCACCACTCTCCACACAATCTCATAACACTTGAACACATAGATGTCGAAAAGATAAATAATCACCAATATACGTATTTCATGCTCAACCAGCAAACATCAGCTGGTCCAGATTACCATCTCTACACATATATGTTATAAGTGCTCAGATATATATTAAGATAGCCAATCCTCATACTTTAATGGACAGGCTTCAATCTACTCCACACTTCAACTCTTCAACCATCCATCCAATTTTAAATCTGATGATGGAATGCTGAAAGGCCACCCTGAGGTTGAAATTCTTGCCACACCCATGTTGACCTAAGGTCAATCTGATCCCTCATGTACAGGAAATAATCCATTTAATACATATACAAGAGATGGGCAGACATATCTACTATGTAATAACTGAAACACACAAGGTTATTATATAGCTGTGTCTATATGTAGGGTATATGAGCACACTCTTTCACATGACCCATCACTCTCAACACTATGAGAGGTGGGTTGTGTGAAAGTCTGTGCTCATATACCCTATATATTACTTCATGCAATGTTTTATGGTATTCTCTCTTTTTTGACAGCATGAAAATGGAATCTGAGCCCTTTGTTTCCTGTGCTTATAATGTTACTGATCAGACTAGCAGTAGCTGATGAAAATAAGAAGTTAAGATTACTAAAACATTGTTATCTATAAACTTGTATGCTAATATTAATAGTTACAAAAAGGTTAAATAAAGTTTGAATTTTTTCTAAAGATATTTAATAATTAGTTCTAGATATTGGTGATACTCTGATTTATAACTACAAATAAAAAGCGTTTATCGCAAAGCCTCTGACCGACATCTTAACAGATTAATTTATTTTGTTTTTGACAAACTAAAGAATATTTAAGACAGGCAAAACTCACTATACGTATTGCCACACACAGCAAACTAGAGTAATCAATGGATGCCAGAAATCTTGTGCATAAAATCCCCATCTAGTGCCTCCTCATCCAATATCCCCAGACTACTTTCTGGCTTGTGGCCTTCATCAGTGAGAAGCCTTGGATCTGAGAGCACTGCACCTAGATCTTAGGATCTAATGCAACACCCCAACAGCCACTTTTATCTCCATTTAACTACAAAACTATGAGTTTTAAACTGAAAACACCTTAAGGTTTTCAATCCAAGCCCATTAGCTTTTATAGTTATATGGGTCTGAACTCAGTTCAGCACCCATACATTTTGGTGTATTTGGTTCTTTAACAACCATAGCCACCATTATTCTATGAGGCAGGATTGGTTTTAAGTCAATAAACATCACATGACCACCACTTCTTATGCTTGTGTATAACTGTTGTTAAAACAGGCAAAACTCACTATATGTATTGCCACACACAGCAAACTAGAGTAATCAATGGATGCCAGAAGGCCTGTGCACAAAATCCCCATCTAGTGCCTACTCATCCAATATCCTCAGACTAGTTTCTGCCTTGTGGCCTTCGTCAGTGAGGAGCCTTGGATCTGAGAGCACTGTACCTATCTCCACCTAACTACAAAACTATGTGTCTTAAACTGAAAACACCTTAATGTCTTCAACCCAAGCCCACCAGCTTGTGTGGCAATAGGTATAGTGAGTTTTGCCTGTTTTAACAACAGTTATACACAAGCATAAGAAGTGATGATCGTGTGATGTTTATTGTATATATAAGACCATTAAAACATCATATGATCTCCATTTTGGGTGCTTTTACAGGCTGTCAATAGCAGTATGTAATGCAGTGCAGTGCACTATGACCTCCTTTCTCAGAATCAGGAATCTCACAGTCACTATGAAAAGAGAGAACTGTTAGCCACCTTCCCTTCCCTTTCCAATACCAACTTTGCTTTTCACCATATTATTCTTTATTCTGATCCATCCCATTTACACCACATTATCTTTGTCCAATCTATGGTGTTTATATCTAAATCCTAAAATCTCCATACAGTAGTGCCAAAGTGCAAGCCTTTTTAATCAATGGATGCAAGAAGGTTTGAGAATATGCAAGGTTCTTCACTGATGAAAGCCACAAGCTAGAAACTTGTCTGGAGATATTGGTGAGTATGGATTAAATAAGGACTTTATGCACAAATCTATTTGCATCCATTGCTTATGAAAGCTTGCACTTGGTGACACTACTGTAGTGAAAGTTTGCCACTTTTATCTTTAACTTTTAATTTTAGTATACGATCTTAATTTCTTTCAAGACTTGTTTTTAACAAATTCCCTTTTTTAAAACACTCACTAAAAGTTATTGAATAGATTTGTTTTGATTAAAAGAAAATCACTCAAGAGTAAAAATGGATGAATTAAATTGTAGCTGTTTTATCATCAGAATAGTAATAATAATAATAATAATAATAATAATTATTATTATTATTATTATTATTATTATTATTATTATTATTATTATTATTATTATTATTATTATTATTGTTTTGTTGTTGTTGTTGTTTTTGTTATTATTATTATTTCAAACATAACATATTTATAAAAGTATCTTTTTCAAAACATATATAATAATTAAATAAACATAATTTATATAATATACAAATAAATCTTTCAATTTTTCATAAAAATAAATCTCATTTAAGCACTAACACTTTTGTCCAATAAAACTTAAAAGTACTTGATATTTAAGCTATTGCTGAGCTTTTTATCGTATTGCATTCGACAAGTACGGTGAATGTTAAATACCTTTAATTTGACGTGGAATGATTTAAGAATGTTTTATTTCTTTTTTGTCTAATTTTTATCTATCTGTAGTATGTCTGTCTATCTAGCTAGCTATCTACCTATCTGTAGTATGTCTGTCTATCTAGCTAGCTATCTACCCACCTAGCTACCTACCCACCTACCTATCCAACTACCTACCTATCTATCTACCTACAGTGAGTGTTAAAGACCTTTAATTTTATATGGAATGTTTTAAAAATGTTTCAGTTCCCTTTTCTGTCTATTTTTTAACTGACTATCAATGTATCTATCTGTATATTTATCTATCTATCTCTCTTAATCTATCTATCTACAGTGAATGTTAAAATGAATGTTAAAAACATTTAATTTGATATGAAATGTTTTAAGAATGTTTTATTTCCCTTTTCTGTCTATTTTTATAATTTGTGTATGTATCTGCCTAATTATCTACCTACCTATCTATCTATTTACCTACCTACCTATCTACTTATCTACCTAACAATCTCTTAAATTAATAATTTATAAACTATCTATATGTTTGTGTATATGTACACGCATCTATTTATCAATTCTTCAACTTGCTTGCTGATCCATCCATCTACACATTCATCTGTCTGTTATTTTTTCTATCTATTTATTTCTTATCTTCTTTTATTTACTCAGTTAACTAATTGCTTATTTACCTATTGACATATGGATTTATTATTTTCTAACTTTTCTCCATATCAACTAACAAACCTATTGATCTATAGTTATATTTCTATTTATTTGTCTATTCATATAGCTGTGATATTCTTATCCACATCATTCCTACACTGGTCATAGCAAATGAAATCCAGCCTAAATTATAGTATTATATTATTATGACAATTAGTCACACACAGATAAATTCAAACAATGTACAAATTTATAAATGGATGGATAGATAAATATATAATTATTTATTTATCTGTCTTACTCTATGTATTATATAACTTTCTAATGATATTCTTACTTACTTACATATCTATTTTCATCTCTTTCTATATATATTATATTGGGCTGCATGATGATGATGTTGGTTATCATTGATCACTATCTTAGTATTTCACACACATCTTCCAAAGCTTATATATCAAACACATTTTTTGTAATTGTAATCCAGACAACAAATAGTATTTTAATTGATAATTTTTGGTAGCATCAAAGGTTAACGGTTATTTCTATTTGCATGGATATTATCTTATTTCTATTTTTCATTATGTATATTATATTCATTATATATATATATGAACAGGTTATATTTACCTTACGTTATATATAGAGTTTGCAAAACAAACTCTTAACAAGCTTTGAGAATACCTTCAACTCCAGACCAATTTCTGCATCTAGGGTCATCAGTGAGGTGTTAGGATATTCATTAGATTAAAAATACCAGGACTATCCCAGCACTTTATCCAATGTATAACTATTGACAAAAAAATCTGAAACTTTCAGACATCTATATGTCTAAAAATCCAGCTATCTAACTCAAATAGCCATATGGGACTGAACTAAGTTCAGATACACCATATATTAATAGCTCTAGCAATATAAAATCGCCAAAGCCTTAGTAGCAAAAAATAAATTGATAAAAAAATCAAGTCAGATGTCACATGACCTAATTTTAATAAAGCTCGTGTTTACAAATGTTATATATAAAGTTCGCAAAACAAACTCTTAACAAGCTTTAAGAATACCCTCAACCCCAGACCGGTTTCTGCATCTAGCATGTCAGTGAGGTGTTAGGATATTCATTAGATTAAAAATACTAGGACTAGCCCAGCACTTTATCTAATATATAATTATTGAGAAGAAAATCTGGAACTTTCAGGCATCTATGTCTAAAAATCCAGCTATCTAACTCAAATAGCCAACTCTATCTACAACATTTGTAAACACTAGCTTTATTAAAATTAGGTCATGTGACATCTGACTTGATTTTTTTTATCAATTTATTTTTTGCTACTAAGGCTTTGGTGATTTTATATTGCTAGAACTATTAATATATGGTGTATCTGAACTTAGTTCAGTCCCATATGGCTATTGAGTTAGATAGCTGGATTTTTAGACATATGGATGTCTGAAAGTTTCAGATTTTCTTTTCAATAGTTATACATTAGATAAAGTGCTGGGCTAGTCCTAGTATTTTTAATCTAATGAATAACCTAACACCTCACTGATGACACTAGATGCAGAAACCGGTCTGGGGTTGAGGGTATTCTCAAAGCTTGTTAAGAGTTTGTTTTGCGAACTCTATATATAACATTTGTAAACATGAGCTTTATTAAAATTAGGTCATGTGACATCTGACTTGATTTTTTTAGCAATATATTTACCTGTTTAAAGGTTTATTTAAAGCCTCTTCTTATCAATAATTTGAATCTCTGTAGTCAAGTAGAAATCTTTAGGGTTTATATAAATATATTGGACCATAAATAAAGGTGGGGTTCCACCTTTATTGTTAAAAGAAAACTGCCTTGGCAACAGTTTGAGATTGTTAATTGTTATCTATATTGGGATTGTCTAAGTGTTGACTGTTTTCTAATGGTTATATATATGTATGTGTGTTTATATTTCACAATAGGGTATACACAATACAAATACAGCAATAAAAGTCAGGCTTTTGATAAAAATATTTTTTTCGAAAGCCTGGCTTACCAAAAAAAAAAAAAGGAACTTTTATTGCCATAGTTTTATTGTCTATACATTCTTGTGGAATATATTTTTATATATTGTCTATGATTTATATATATATTATAGCAGTTTAGACACCATTCCATTTAAAATAAACAGTCTGACTTTACAAGCTTTTCATCTACATACTAAAATAGGTATATTTACTAAGGCAGTAAGCTTGTGGTTAAGACCTGTAGAGGTCCCTACTTCGCATTTTCAACCGCACATGCTTTAGGTTTACTGCCTTAGTAAATATTACTTACGTAATCAATGTGCATTAAAATAAATTTAAAATAGATATATAAAAGTAAAAGAAAGAAAGAAAATATTTTAAGGAGAGAATTATGAGCAAAAGTACTTCCATTAAAATTATTTTTTCTTTTTTTAAAAATCGCAAGGTATTTTTTTTTCCTTATTCATATCAGAAAGAAACACATTTTTTTTAAAAAAAACCCCAATGTCGTTTTGTTTAAAATTAATTTTTAAAATTAATTTGTAACAATAAATAAAGGTATCTGGATTTATTACATGTAATTATAATAATGTTGATATAAAAAATGAATTGTGGAAGACACGTGTTTTTTTTTTTTTTAGTTTTTTTTTGTGTTTAGAAAGCTTTCTGCTTTTAAGAAAGCTCTACCATCATTTCAGTCAAAGTCGTTTTCATCTCAATCCATAAAAACTGTTTGAAAGCATTGCAGAAAATTAAATTGATTAGAATGGCAGAGCTAACTTGTGAATTGTTACGGCAACTGATCTAAAAAATTAGATAATCGTTAAAAATCTCAATATGATGGACTAAAAATTAGTATCCGTACACTAGTCAACTAAACCTGAAACTATATTGCTTATTGTAGATGTCAAAATTTAAAAATGTAGTGCGTGCATAGACTAATAATTGAGGATCTAGAGCAATCAGTATCTATTGTCTTACCCATGATTTTTTCAGCCTATCTATGATGAATGTATAACCCAGTCACACTATCATTCCATCTGGAGAATAATTCAAAAATAGCATCAAATAAAGCCTTAAATCTTTCCAACAGAATCTGTCCTACAGAACAATTTTTGAGAAACGTTTAAACCTATTTTTAGTAAATTAAAGGGCAAACTTAAAATTCTGATACTGTGGTATGATACTTTTTTTTTTCTGTATGTCATAGCATCGGCCGGGAAGCGAACCCGCAACAACGTCTGCAACCAACTACTTGGTTGAAAGGCAGCTGCGCTGACCTCTCGGCTATCAACGCTTGGCGGAAAAATATTTATAGCAAATTTTAAAATTAATGTTAATTTTCTCAGAAAAAAATTAAATTTTTGTTTTCCGCTTGTATATGTATTTATTTATTTATTCTTCTTAACCCAATTTTTTTCGAACGCTAATGCAAATCCAGTTCCCATTTAATTTCTTATTCAAAACTCACATATCTGTGTTTTCTTGATTGCCTTATATTTTGTCAGTGCTTATTTATATAATTAAAGTTGCATTAAATAATAATAATTATATGTTCGCTTTATATGGGATATAAGCATATCAGAACCCATAAGTTGAATTTGATGTAGCTACAAAATTCTTTCCAATATGAATATATACCTAATTTTATGCGTTGGATTCATCTCTAAGTATTGTATAAAGAGTGCAAATATTGTAAATACATTTTTGTTTTATTACATTAAAGTCTAGTTGTCCATTTTTCACTCTCATTATAAACTTATACATGGGTCTTACACACCCCCTGTGATGCATTACCATATTTTCTTTTAAAGTAAGTAGTGGGTCAATGAAGGGTCTAACATGTAAAAAACGAGGGAGGGATTTGAATCTGACGAATGGATATTTTTTTTATTTTAAAGATGGCATATTAATGTGCAATACTGAAAACTTGTTTTAACAAAATAAGTAACATTTATAGTGGCAAGGAATTGACTTTCTCTGTACTTACACATATATGGTGAGAATGATGGGAAGAAATATGACTGGACACCCAGTCTGATCATTATTAGTTAGGATAGTCAGTCCAAAGATAGTCAATTTGTTTATTCCTAACATCCATTAATGCCAGAGCTCAAATCTTCCTACATTCTTATATAGGACTATATAAATCTAAAAAAATAAAATAAAACTTTAGATCCATTTTATTATATACTATATATTGTAACTGATAAATAGAGAGAGAGTGATGAATCATCATTTAGGGGTAAATAATGAGTGTCATTTAGGGGTAAATAATGAGTGTAATACTACCAGTAGATCAGTAATGACACTATTGAGTAAACCATAGTAATATATTGGCTAAGCTCAGGGTTCAAATGTCATTTGCCACAATAGTAAAAGCAGGCAAATCTCACTATACATATTTCCACACTTAGCAAGCTAGAGTAATCAATGGATCCCAGACTATATAAGCAGATGGGCTTGAATTGAAAATATTAAGATGTTTTCAATTTAAGACTCATAGTTTTGTAGTTAAACGGAGATGAAAGGTGGCTGCTGGAGGGTTGCATTAAATCCTAAGTTCTAGGTGCAGTGCTCTCAGATCCAAGGCTCCTCACTGATGAAGGCCACAAGCCAGAAATTAGTCTGGGGATATTGGATGAGTAGGCACTAAGTAGGGATTTTATGCACAAGCCTTCTGGAATCCATTGATTAATCTAGCTTGCTGCGTGTGGCAATATGTATAGTGAGTTTTGCCTATTTTAATAACAGCTATAAGCAAGCATAAGAAATGCTGATCATGTGATGTTTATTGGCTTAATAGTAAAAGCAATAATAAGAGTAAATAATAGTAATTATTATTATCAAGACAAATGAAATATTTGAGCAAATTAAGAGGAGAAGAGATTTCATACTCTCTCTTTTAAAATAGGATAGCTCTTAGTATTTAAAGCATATGTCATTAAAGAGTTAGGTTACATTATCTTACTCTATTCACAACAAATCTTTCAAGTACAACACATCTTACAACCATAATGAGTATCTTACTATCATGAACAGATTTACCATTAAATTTCTTTTATTAAACAGAAGCACTTTTTCTTATATATTGTCACATTAACTTCTTCTTTAAATATAAAGGGTATATGAGCACAGACTTTCACATGACCCACCACTCTCCACACTATCTCATAACACTGATACACTTGAACACATATATGTTGAAAAGATAAATAATCACCAATATATGTATTTCATGCTAAAGCAGCAATCATCAGTCGGTCCAGATTACCATTTGTACACATATATGTTATTAGTGCTCAGGTATATATTAAGATAGCCAAACCTCATACATTAATGGACAGGCTTCAATCTACTCCACACTCCAACTATTCAACCATTCATCCAATTGAAAATCTCATGATGGAATGCTCAAAGGCCACTCTGAGGCTGAGATTCTTGTCACACCCATGTTGACCTAAGGTCAATCTGACCCCTCATTATAGGACATAATCCATTTAATACATATACAAGGGATGGACAGACATCTCTACTATGTAATAACTGAAACACAGGCTTATTATATACCTGGGTCTATATATGTAATATATAGGATATATGAGTACAGACTTTCACACTACCCACCACTCTATCTCATAACACTGATACACTTGAACACATATATGTTGAAAAGATAAATAATCACCAATATATGTATTTCATGCTAAACCAGCAATCATCAGTTGGTCCAGATTACCATCTCTACACATATATGCTATAAGTGCTCAGATATATTAAGATAGCCTATCTTCATACTTTAATGGACAGGCTTCAATCTATTCCACACTCCAAATCTTCAACTGTGCATCCATTCAATTGAAAATCTGATGATGGAATGCTCAAAGGCCACCCTGAGGCCGGTAATCTGGACAAATTGATGATTTCTGGTTTAGCATAAAATATGTATTTTGTTCTTAAGAGAAATAATTTTCTTTAATAATCTTATATGGATATCTCAGGGTTCATGTGATAAATACTTTAATAATTATAAATCTTATTCTTCTCTTTTAATTTTTGACAACAATTAAAGTACGGGAACCTAGTAAAATAATAAAGTCATGAATATACTCTTATTCTCCAGGTAATATCTCATTAAATTACAATAATAATTTTAAAATTTAAACTAAACATGAGAATATTTAATTTAGAATATAAAAAGGGATTTTATAGCCATTGAAAATATTACACTACTAAATTATCTTTAAATATTTTTCTGAAGTAAAACCAAGAAATTCTATCATTTGAATTTATAATCAACAAACAAAGTAATCTTCTAAAATAAAATAATAAGCCCAGTGATCTTTTAAATAAATAAAATTGACTAATATGATCTTTTAATAATGAATAAATTATTATAATTGTTTAAATAAATAAAGCAATCTCTTTCTTTGATGTTTTCTTAACATCAGAAATGCAATTTTAATAAAGTGAATTTCATGTCAAGTTCCTAATATTCATGTATTCACAATGTATGACAGTAAATATATTTTGTTATAAACTTTAGGATATATACATTTTTGAAAGTTTGCAGGTGATGATAAACAGGTAAGAAAACTAAGTTGACAATAAAAATAACATTTCCCTCTCCTCATGTGTTCTAGCATCAGCCGAAAATGAACCTGCTAACCTGGGACAACTGCTTGTGCTTGACTAATATTTATTAAATGTTTAAAAACATTTAAAAGACAAACTTTCTATTATACAATCATCAAGATGACTTCTTGAGAAACAATAGACACAATATAATACAGAAGAAAATTGTAATTTACAGTTTTAAAATGAATAAATAGAAAATAAAAAATATTTGATGGTTAATGAAACCTTATACAGTATTGACATTTTGAATAACTTTTCTCAGTCGACAAATTAATCATCAATTATACGGACCCAAATAAACATATTTAATAACCCTATAACATTTTAATGTTTTCAATCCATATTGTGAGATGATTGCTGAACATGTATATTACTGAAGCCATATATACAATTTTAAAATTAAATATCAGCTTTCCATTTTGAGGTACTGTCAAAGCACAGCTACGAGATCTACTCATCATGACAAACAAACTACATTCAGATAGACTAAGAATGCAACTGAATTTAAGAGTGTCATTCCTCAGTACCTACAAAAATATCAGTTGTCAGAATAAAGTCACGTTAGTACACTACCCATGACTTTATACAAAAATACATCATAAACAAAATCCACATTAGGGATAATAAGACAAAGGCAAAATATGTGATGGCATGAACTCTAGGGAAAAGCGCTTATATCTAAAGATGATAAATGAATTAGGACTTTATCAGTAGCCATAAAGATAATGAGAATGAATCATCAAAGTATAATAATAATAATAAAAAGTTTTATATTAATAAAGAACATGTTTAAAATACAAAATAAACAAACTATAATTTACATAAAAAGATAATGTAAGAGAGAGACTAAGCTATTTTCTCTTTAAAATATATTTTCACAAGACAAAACTATACTCTTTAAAAGTAACAACTAATTGATGTGTAAAACCAATAAAATTGATAATGAGTGCTTAACATGAAGTACACTTCTGCTTCTTTCTCATTCAGCATTTTCATGTACATTCACAAATAAATAACTTCATAATATAGACGATCATAAATACAATTAAAATATAATATTATCAAGATATCAAAATTCCAAGAGCTTTTGATAAATATACTTCCTAAATGATTTATAAAAATTATACCAAATAAAATGCATACAATAATAATAATAATATATAGCATTTTGTAAAAGACCCAGAAAGAGACCACATGTGAGATGGATGGATGAAATAAGAAAGTGTGCAGGGGTGATGTGGAGAAGAAAAGCTAAAGATGAAAAAAGATGGATTGAACTTGGAAAGACATTCATCCTGCAGTGGATTGATAATGGTTGATGATGATGATAATGACAATATCACGAATATTTAAACTTAATTATATTTTTATGCAAATAAAAAAAGTTCTTCATCTTGGTGATTCTTACATTGGACAGGATACAGTCACTGAAATAGAGTTCTGAAATATTTTGCAGATGTCCAGGTCATTGTAATATAGCATATTAACTTATATACACAATATTTCACACAATGAGGTAAAACAAAAATATTTAAAGATGCCAGTACAGATACACATAGCCATTCAAATTGATGAAATATGTTTAATGAATAAAAGAAAAACTTGACACTTTTAATATCTCTGTGGAATATTATATATTAAACTTCATCTATCTTTGAAAGTACTTGTTAATAATAAGCATTAAGGAGCAATATTTCTCAAATACACATCTTATAATGGAGCATAATTCTAATAATAATAATAATAATAATAATAATAATAATAATAATAATAATAATAATAATAATAATAATAATAATAATAATAATAATAATAATAATAATAATAATAATAATAATAATAATAATAATAATAATAATAATAATAATAATAATAATAATAATAATAATAATAATAATAATAATAATAATAATAATAATAATAATAATAATAATAATAGTATTTTGTTTAAATCGCATGTTGTTATTAAATTAGTAATGACTTGAAAGGTTGCTATTCTTCCACATTCTTACTATTACCTTCAGACAGCCAATAGCTGTTAAACAGCGGTCTGAGGAGCGATCAGGCCTAGACACATGACAGCGCTGTTAAACAGCTATTGGCTGTCTGAAGGTAATAGTAAGGTGCATGTGGAAGAATAGCAACCTTTCAAGTCATTACTAATTTAATAACAACATGCGATTTAAACAAAATATTATTTACATACGTTGCTGATAAATTATATTAACATCTAGAAAATTGTGGTGTAGTAAATCTAAGATTTCATGCTGTAATACCATAAATTAATAACTCTGTGAGTAATAAATGTATATGTTTATATATTCATGCTTTCAGGCCAAGACGCTTAAGACTGGCTTATATATATAAAAGTTAAGTAAAATAAAAGAATGGTATCATTCTTTTCTTGTCAAAAAATCTCTGTCATGTGTCTAGACCTGACCACTCCTCAGACCACTGTTTAACAGCTATTGGCTGTCTGAAGGTAATAGTAAGGCGCGTGTGGAAGAATAGCAACCTTTCAAGTCATTAACAATAATAATAATAATAATAATAATAATAATAATAATAATAATAATAATAATAATAATAATAATAATAATAATAATAATAATAATAATAATAATAATAATAATAATAATAATAATAATGAATAATAATTATTATTATTATTATTATTATTATTATTATTATTATTATTATTATTTAAAAGCCACTATCTAAGTTCTAGAAAAGATCAATTTTTAAGCTGCAGAAAGAGACTCTAATCAAATATGACAGACTGTAAATGTAATAACTGTGTAAACCTATGTATAACACTATGTATAATCAAAAACCAATGTAACCACTTGTTTTTGAATAAAGTTACCTTTAAAACATAATAATAATAATAATAATAATAATAATAATAATAATAATAATAATAATAATAATAATAATAATAATAATAATAATAATAATAATAATAATAATAATAATAATAATAATAATAATAATAATAACAACAACAACAACACACATGGACAAGAAAATACATTCACTGGGCCTTGGGCTACCCATCCACTGTCAGAGTGCCAATGTCACTCACAGAGATGGGGCTCACATATGCAGGAAATAATATGTTAAGACTGATCTATCAGCATTTCAAACAAAACCTGCAAGCATACCACCCAGTCAAATATAATTCTAATGTCTTTGGAAAACCAGTAACAAACACCTCATATAACATCACAGAATTTGCTACTAAACTGGAAACAGTACCTAATGCATGTCACTCAGGAGCACATGGAATCCCCAAATTTGTCCTTGCACATCTCAGTCAGTTCACTAGCCAATATTTATGTGATCTTGCAAATCATCTATCACAGAAGTTGCATGACATCCAAGGTTTATATCCAATAGCAATAGTCCCCTTCAACAAGAAAAAAGTCCATGTATCAACACTATCTAACCTACAACCAATCTCAATGGGGCCACTTACAATTAAAATAATTGAAAAAGTACTCAAAGACAGCTTAGAGCCACATATTCTACCACTAATTTCACATGGCCAGTTTGCAAGGAAGCAATCATCAACTGCACAGGCTGCAATAATATTCAAAACAGTTATAAACTCAGTATGGGACAGGAAAAAGTATGCACCAATTGCAGTTATCAATACATTAATCAATATGCTAGCTGACACCACAATTCCACAAACTCATCTGTACCTGCTCACAAACCTACTACTTAGCAGAGGAATACATATCACACTCAATGGCAAAAATTCTCCATCATTCATTCCCACACAATCCATATCCCAAGGCTCACCACTCAGCTCACTGCTATTTACTTTTTACATCAACCCACTCATACTCAAAAATTCAGCAGAGTATCAAGGGCATTCAGATACCAGGCACATCACAACATATAGCCTGCATTGCATATATGGATGACATCACAGTCTTCCTACCATCAAGAAAACAGATACCAACACTACAGAAAATACTTCAATACTTTCAAGCAACACACCATCTAAAATTTAATCAAAACAAGACTGCTGCTTGGTCTCTATACACCAGTAAGCCATGCATGTAAATTTTCCAAGGCAAACTGTCTCCTTTCCTCAGCTTTCCTTTGTACATGGGAACAAACACAATGAGGCAAAAAATCCAAAACAAGTTAAAAGATGAAGCAGAACAGATCACTACCTCATTATCAAAAGCATACCTCTCAATATATGCTAAAGTACAATTGTTCAATCAGCTGGTGATCACCAAGATTATCTATTATTCTCCCATAATTCAATTCTCAAAAGATTTTACATCAAAAATATCTTCATATTGCAATAAACTTCTATGGAATAGAAAGACAGTGTCAATATCTGCAAAACACCTTAATCGACCAGCAATACACAATGGTTTGGGGCTACATAACAGATATTTTTCGAATACAAAAAACCGCAAACCTTATAATAGCCACTCTCAGACATTTCCCAGAATTTCAGTATCTAATACAAATAATACTCACAGACAAACCTCTACCTTCACATTGCTATCTATCATCAGTTATAAACCAGTTCAGAATCACACATACTCAAATATCACTGCAAACAACAACAAAATATTCATATTGGCAGATATATGCAATGGCATACCCGGGATATACATCAGATATTTCAACACCGATGCTCGGAATAAACAACCAATAGCTGCTTAAAAAAATTTAAAAATGGTCCATGGAGCCCAAATTCTTTGATTTTTTTCCTAAAACTAAATCTATATGCTTTGCCAATATCATATTTCTTAAGATACAGACAATTACATACAAAAATACACCCCTTTTGCATGCTATGCCACCAAGCAGAAGAAACTCAACAACATCTGTTTTACAACTGCCCAGCATTAAACAATATTCGGCATGAAATAACAAATATATACAGAAAACCAAACATACCCCTGCAAGATATTATCAGTGCATTCTGCAGAACATCCACCCCAACAATCCAAGCAACAACCTTCATACTTTATGCATTTTGGTGCATGTGGTGCACATTCGATTTTAGCAATAATACAAGGTGGCATCCATCAGCTTTTCACAACAAGTTAGCACAATTAAAAAACAGAGACCATAAAATAGCACACCCAGACATTTTCGCGGCTACTTGGTCACTTGTAAAACAACGGTCAAATCTCTAATAGTTCTGCCTTTCCTCAATAATAGACTTAAAAAGAGAACAAGAAAATGGACAGCAAAAAATCCATGAATCAATAAAAAAAGTGAGTGAAATAAAAGTGATTTAATTTGCTTTTGATTAATTCGTAATATTAAAATAATAAAGAAAATTCGTTTCAATGTGTGTTTAATAAATTTATACTTAAAATTCGTTTTGTTTTATAATAAAACAATTACATGTGTATGTGTGTGTGCGTGTAAAATTTTAAATAAAAGAATAAACAAAAATAGGAGCACAATCAGAGTTGAGTAAAAGTACAATAATTTCATGAGATATAGAACGCTAAATAGAAGAAAACTTTGCCATTGTTAAGACGGTTATAATTTCAACATTCCAGTATTATTATATATTTAAAATATTTCAAAATATTTTATAAAATCAAAAGAAAACTATATAAATTGCTATTCAGACAAAATGATGCATTGTTAAATTCATCGTAGCATGCAGCCACTGGAGCCTTCTTGGCAAATACCATCAGCAGATAGATCGGAGGGAAAACCATGTTCGATTAAAATCAACAGAGTAACGGAGTGTTTATGCTGAAAGCCACGAATGCCATGTAACATCATGAATTCAGGGAGATTTACATGGATTTTAGTGCTAATCAGTTGGAGATAACATTTTATAGAAATTACCTTATGCTGTACGTACGTCAAATAATATTTCAAATCCTAGGTAATGTTTAATTTTCCTGTTCTTTAATTCTCGTTTTTTCTAAAACTGTGATAAATAAATAAATAAAAACTTTCAACTTTATCGATTAGTATTTGGAAGATATAAATGATATTGGCTTCTGTGTTCAACTTTATTCAGAGACATTAATTGTATGTATGTGTGTGTTTAATTTAATATGCTATGCCTATTTTAGTTATTTATAACGTATTAAAACATTTATTTAAATGAAAGAGTGTGTGTGGTTGAATTATAAAACCAAACGATTTTTTTAAGAAAAAAAGACCTAAATTATCGTTGAAGTATTTATATTGATATATGAATATATATGTTTATGCTGAAATACTATTTTTAGTAAAATGGGATGGAAAAACTTAATTATTATTAAGAAATGATTAGGTTACAACGAAAAGAATAGGGAGAATTTTATTTTAAAAATAAAGATTTGTTATTTAAAGACATCAAAGTTTATCAGTCGGTAAATCATCATTATTATTAAAAATAGAAATTGTAGATTGGGCAGAGTTCTTTTAAAAGCAGCTATAATTCGATGAGCTAGCTGGGATCTCAAGTACTAGATTTGTTGCTGGTCAAGTAAACATTGTTAATTACTATGTGATTAATAGGCGCCTAAAAATAAATAAAGTGTTTAATTGCCCGGTATTTGTCTAGTAGCTGAGTGTTTATGTTATTGGTAGCTTGCTGCTAATGATATTGTTCACTCTACCTGAGGACCAAGCACCTTCAGAGATTGGATGGTTTAGTAAGGAAGGAAGAGTATTTTATATTTCAATTTGTCATTATTATATAAAATAAAGCAATATATATATAAACAAACATTCTATATCAGTGGTCAGCAACCAGTGGTCCGTGGACCACTTTAATCCATGACATAATTTTAATGGTCCACAAAGAAATTCAGATATTATTGAAAGTCGCTAATCTCATTTAATAAAATTTTGAAATAAAAATAAATTTGAAGCTATATTATTATACTTAAAATAGAACAAGAACATTATATTGCTAATTGATTTGTTACAAAATAATACTGCGACTTGTGAGACATCTACCTCAAAGATGTTTAATTAATGTCTACTTAGTTAACGGCCTAGAAAAGGAAACAAAATAAGAATATCGAATTCTGTACAATTGATTATGCATCAAATTTGACTATGGTCCACCTTTGATAATTGAGTGAACTAAAACTCAAAAATTTTATTAAGAATTTTGAAGTAAAACAAATCTATAAAAATTATTAAAGAATAGAATATTATTCATTATCAATCTTAAATAATTTTTGTAGATACGAATTAGAAAATTACATATATAAAACATATCAAACACACATTTATTTTTATGAAATAAAATGTATATTATATTAGCAAAAACAAAATAAAACATAATTCTATAATAAATTATAAAACATATAAATATTAATATATAGATAAATATATATGTATATCGTACTTAATTCTTGTATTAATTCATACCTTTAAAAATTATGTTAGTTGTCCACAATATCTAAAAGGTTGCCAACCACTGAGCCACAATATCTACAAGGTTGCCGACCACTTTTCGATATCATTAAAATAGAAAATGCCTATGAATTTTCTTGAATAAAATTTTGTTCAAGGCTGATGTACAGTATTTTTTAATTGTTGTAAGCTTACAAATAAATATATTTATTTTACTTAGCTTTCAAAGTTATTTTCAAGGCTGATGTACAGTATTTTTTAATTGTTGTAAGCTTACAAATAAATATATTTATTTTACTTAGCTTTCAAAGTTATTTTAACGTTTATGGGACAAAATGGGATTTAATTAAATGATTTGCAGTTGCATAATATTAGAGAATATGGCACTGCTGTGATTTGTCTTTAAAACACTCTTTAAAATAAACTTATTTATTAATTTACAAAATTCTGAAGGTAGTAGTATTGGTAAAAGACATTTTTTACAAACAAGCTAAAAGACAGCTTACAAGAATCATGATTAGTAATTTTTCATTCTTTTCATACATCAGCACTAACAGAAGGTACAAAAACATTCCTTTTATTAAATTTTGAAATTAAAAATATCTTTTTTCCATTAGTTTGTTGACATGTTTATAATTATGTTACACAATTTAGTACTATAATATTTATTTTTTGCAAGAATAATATGATTAGATTAAGATTTTATTCAAAAACATTTACTTTTATAGGAAGGCAAGTCAAAAGGAATCAATAACTTGTGGCTACAACTTATAAATGGCTGAGAAAGATTGCATTCATATTGAGTTTAGCAATTATTTTTGTTAATTTTAAATATTATAAACAGTCATTATAAATTATAAATAGAATTTTATTAATTTCAAGTCTTCTAAATAATAGTTACTTCAAACTTTCCAAACTAAGTTAAAATCATTCTGATTGCTTTTACTTAATATTTATGCCAGAAAGTTTAAATAATATAAGAATAATTTTAATTGGTAAACTTATATTTCTAACAAATAATTTAAAATTTCTGAAATTTTAATAAAAAATAATGGTCAATATCATCAAATAAAAAGTTGAAAATTTAATACCATCTGCCATTAAGAATTCTCAAAAAAATATGAACATAAAGATTAATTTTAATTTGAAATTATAAAAATTTAATAATATGAAATCAATAAAAAATAAAAACTGATAATCATATTATCATCAAATACAAATTCCCTGATATTTCTGTATTTTTGTTATTGAAAAATCCTTCTGTGGTGTTAATCATTATATGCTTGCAAAGACACATGGTTTTATTGCTCAATTTAAAAATAAATTATTTAATATTTATGTTAACATCATTTTGTTGACTTAAATTCAGTACTTTCATGGTTATCCATAATAGAAAAATAACATTAACAATTTTCATTAGTACCTATATTCCTTATTTGTTATTAATTTAAAAAGTTTTGAATTAATGTGTGATAAAATCTGCTTCAAATTATATACATGGTCTATATTTTACTCATGAAATTCAAAGCTTATTATTACCTGAATTCCTTTCATTTTAAAAGTTGAAGGAGAAATTTTGTAAAATAGAGATATAATTAATTTTAAACAATGAGGATTGCCAATTCCTCAACTAGCTTTGTGATAAATGCTTAGCTAGAGAAAGCATTTAAAATATATCTGTCAATACTCCAAACATCAGACCATGGTTTCATGCTTTGGCACTCCTCAGAGAGGTGATAGGGTAGGTTCAGACACTAGATCTAAAAACACTAATGCCAAGCCAGCATTTAACTAAAAGTTATCTATTGAATGGAAAATCTGAAATTTTTAGACACCTGTCTTCAAACCCAGCTTCCAACTCAAATAGCTATATGGGGCCAAGAGATTTTCAGCCATACCATATACTAGTAGTCTTGGCAATATAACATTGCATAAGACTTAAGGCAGAGACTATAAATAGTCAAAATAAGAGTAATAGATCACATGACCCTATAGTCTTAAGGTTGTAAGTTGTAAACAATGAGGATTGCCAATTCCTCAACAAGCTCTGTGATAAATGCTTAGCTAGAGAAAGCATTTAAAATATCTCTGCCAGGACCCCCACAAACCTCTGACCATGGTTTCATGCTCTGGCACTCCTCGGAGAGGTGCTAGGGTAGGTTCAGACACTAGATCTAAAAACACCAACCCAAAGCCAGCATTTAACTAAAAATTATCTATTGAGTGGAAAATCTGAAAATTTTCAGACACCTATATGTCTTCAAATGCAGCTATCCAACTGAAATAGCTATATTTAAGATTTTCTACTCAATAGATTAGTTTTAATTAAATTCTGGCTTTGGGTTGGTGTTTTTAGATCTAGTGTCTGAACTTATCCTAGCACTTCTCTGAAGAGTGCCAGAGCATTAAACCATCACCAGAGGTGTGTGGGGGGGGGGTCCTGACAGATATTTTAAATGCTTTCTCTAGCTAAGCATTTATCACAAAGTTTGTTGAGGAATTGGCAATCCTCATTGTTTATAACTTACAAGCTTAAGAGTATAGGATCAATAACACAAATTTTAATGTTTTTTATAATATATATAATTTATAAAACAGATCAGGGATTTCTAACAGCTTCTTTTGAAAGAGTTATGATAATGAAGGTATTATCCATAAGACTTTCCAACTGAAGTGATAATGATCATCCCCATTTTACTCATTATCTAATAATAGCTGGAAACTAATTTTTGCAACATCAATTAATAATTAACTGGGTCCACTATCACTATACTATAAACATTGCAGTGTAGTTACAATACTGTTATATTAAAAGACTCCCTGTACACATAGACAAACACACATGGAATCAATATGTGTAATATTCGTTTGCATGCTCGCCTATTTTTCATTATCTCAGTACTGACAAAAAAAAAGGCGTCTAAAAAATTAATTTTTAAAACTGAATATAAATAAACTTAAATATTAATATTTCAATACTTTACAATCTAATAATCCATGTTGCAAAATATTTATTCAATAATGATATCCTTTTTCTTTATTTTGTAGTATCATTCAGCAATGGTTCAACTTTGGGGTGAAGTGACTCGAAATTTAGCGGATGCATTAGTATTGCCTTTGAACAGCAAAAATTATTCATATTTATTGCAAGATTTCCTTTCAAAATTATCAATGCATTATGGAAAATTTATGACCAGGAATAATGTCAACTTAGGTAATAATTTTTGTACTTTTGACTATTTATGTTATAAAAAAATCAGCGTAATAGTAGGTTAAGATTTTATCTTAAAAATGAATTATTATTAAAACTATATACAAATATATAAATAAATTAGTCTCTCATATAAATACATAATGAAAAATCAACAAATTATCTCATAACGATATATATATATTGGTAATCATCGGTTACTCATGCTTGCTTTCGGTGACAAAAGAATAGAGATTGTTTTATCAATTTATATGTGTACATATAATTAAAATATTGAGAGCAGATTAAGATTGTTGATTGTTATGGATATTGGTGTTACTTAAGTGTTGATTGTTTATATATATATAATTAAAACAAGTCAAATTTCGTAACTTGAATTTTATGATCACTAGATGGCGCTTACCTATAGCTCTAATCAAGCTTTATTTTATTTTATTTTTCTTTCAGCACTTATAAAATAAAGCTTCATTAGAGCTATTAGTAAGCTCCATCTAGTGATCATATATATATAGGAGATTTGACTACATTCTGTGTTCAAACCCCCTATAATTACAATTAAACTCCAATATAAATGCCTGTGATTCAAATATGTATGTAAATAATTATAGGGGATTTGGACCAAGACTTTCAAGCTTTCTTCAGCTATCCAATCTATCTCATACAACCATGTCACGTGACCACACACATGTGAAAAACACAAATGATCAGTATATGTATTTCATGCTTAACCAGAACTCAACATTTGGTCCAGATCATCTCACACACACACATATATAAATAAAACAAGAAATTACATTTTTTTCTGAATGCTGTCAATATTGTTTTAATATTTCTTATTTTCTAAAAAAAACTAAACAATTGTAAAATAACTATTTACATTTGCAATTTTAATTTTTATAGAAATAGGAAATTTGTCATGTGACATTAATAAATGTGATGTAAACCCAATATTGTATAATATAGCTAACATTCAGAACTTGGAATTTATTTCTATTTATTTTAATACCTTTACGAATCAATAACTCTAAGTCAAGTATATGATATTAATAAGTATATACTAAAACCAGAAATGGTATTTTTTCTGGGCAGTGACAATGTCATTATATTGTACTTATTTGTAAAAAAGTTGAGCAAATATAAAATCACTATTTATCCTGCAATTTTAGTATTTATAGAGCAGTGATATTAAAAAGCATGAAAGACATGCACACACTACACATATTATTTATATGTTGTATTTATATATGATGTAGACTTGAATTTCAGCCTCAGTAATATCAATGCATAGCTTTAGAAGAACTGAAATTGCAAATGAAAATGGTTATTTTACATTTTTTGACTCTGTAATAAATAAGGGACCATCAATTTATATGAACAGCTTCTGAAAAAAGTTATCTTCTGTTTATATATAGTTTTAAACATTATATTTATTAATACTATATATATATATATATAACTACAACCATTAAATGTCTGTATTTTTAAATCATATAATAATAATTCAAAGAAATATATTTAACACAGTATTCATATTCAAAATTAAATAATATATTCTTTACCAGAAGTACTTTCAATTGTTTCACTGACAATCTTTATCAACTGTTAATACAAACGTACAAAAAATAAAAACTTGCTTAACCCATCATTCAATCTATTCAAATTTCCCACAATTCTGTTGTCTTTATATTAGCCGATTGTTTATTCATTAAACCACCTCTATTCCTAGATATCATCATTGCCTCTTTAATTTTATGTTTTTCACTACACCTTTCAATTTGAATAATTTTTATATCTCTATTATTAAATTTAAAACCATAATTACATGTTTTATTATGATCAAATATAATTGATGGAGTATTCATATTTACCGAAGATATATTTTCTTTCTGTACACATTTATATAATGTCTTATGATCATTATATCGTTTTTGTAATATACATTTGGATTCCCCTATATATTTTATTCCACAACCACATTCCAACATATATATAACAGAACATAATTCAAACTTAGAAATCTTGGCTTTGGAGTTATTTATCATATCATTTATATTATTTGAAGAGAAAAAGGAAATTCTACACAAACCACTATAAAGTTTATTAATTAATTTAGCTTGTTGATTAGATATAAAAGGAATAGAAATCCATTTATCACTTTTTAATTTACTTAATATTTTCTTATTATTACTTTTATTTTGATTATATTTTGTAATTGTATTATAAATAATATTCCTTCCATAACGAACATTCAACATATCAGTAATATATAAATTAATATTTTCAATTTTATCACTAATAAATTTGCACAAATAATCATTTCTAAACAAAAATGACTTCAAAACAGCTAATTTATGACTCATATGAACTTTAGAATTATATGGAATATAACCCCTAATTTCCACAGGCTTTAAAATCATATTATAATCAAACACATTATTATTTCTTTTAATAAATATATCTAAAAACTTTATAGAATCTTCCCTCTCTTCATTTAACACCCATTTTACATTATTAATCATATTTAACTCATTAAACAAATTAACTATTATTTCATTATGTGCACATATAAATACATCATGAACGTATCTACAATATACTTTAATTCCTTTATATTTTATCTGAGACAATATCTTAACCTCATAACTAGAAATAAAAAAATTACAAATCTGTGATACCACTAGAAGACCCATTGGCCAACCATAATTATATATATATGTGTGTGTGTGTTAATTCTAATACATATATATATAATCAATTAAGCAAGTCATGTATAGCATGGCATTGCTTTTATGAGCTTGTATTTACAAATATGTAATATAGAGGCATACTAATAGCTCGAACAAGCTCTTCATTGATAAGTGAGGTAAGAGAAAATATTTAAAATCTCTATCTGGAATATCCTTATCCCCAGACCAATTGGTTTTGAGATTATGGCTCACCTCAGTGAGGAGCTAGAATATTCAGACACTAGATCTAAAATATCAACTTAAAACACAGCACTTATTTATACATAATATTCAAGTAGAAACTCTGAAATTTTTGGACATGAAAATGTCATTAACTTCAGCTATCTAATTTAAATAGCTATATAGGATTGAACCAAATTCAGATCTACCATATATAATTAACCTTAAAGGTAAAATTATAATAATCAATAAAGCAAGTCATATATGCTAAGGCTATTCATACATGATAGATCTGAATTTGGTTTAGTCCCATATAGCTATTTTAGTTAGATAGCTGGAATAAAAGACATTTTCATGTCCAGAAACTTCAGAGCTTCTACTTAAATATTAGGTATAAAATAAATGCTGTGTTTTGGGTTGATATGTTAGATCTAGGGTCTGAATATTCTGCTCTTCACTGAGGAGAGCCATAAGCTTGAAACCGATTAGTCTGGGGATAAGAATATTCCAGATAGAGATTTTAAATATTTTCTTTTTCCGCACTTATCAAGTAAGAGCTTGTTTGAGTTATTGGCACATTCTCTGTACTATATATATATATATATCATATAGGGTATTTGAACATAGATGGCACATTCTCTGTACTATATATATATATATATCATATAGGGTATTTGAACATAGACTTTCAAGCTACTTTCAGCTATCCATTCTATCTCATATAACAGATACACATGCCCACACACATGTGGAAAAAATAAATGATGTCCAATATTTCATGTTGAACCATCACTCATCTGTTGGTCCAGAACATTATTGCACACACACATATATAATCTGTGCTTGGTTTATATTAAGATATCAAATCCTCAAACTTTAATGGACAGACTTCAATCTACTCCATGTTTCAACTTTTCAACCATCCACATCATTGAATATCTGATTATATATATATATATATATATATATGTGTGTGTGTGTGTGTGAAATACTAAAATATTAACAAGTTAAAATATTTAAAATGGGTGTCAATATTAATCCCCAAGGCAACCATTTTCCCAACTCTAATAGACTATGTTCTTCTTTCCTTTTTATTTTTAAGGGATTCAAACTTATTCATCATTAAATTTTTACATTTCTAGAAAAAAAAAATATTAGTAATCTTAAAATAGTATATCATATTTGCAAAAAAAAAAAGAGTAATAAACAGAAATAAATAATTAAGCAAAAAATTGTGTTTTAACCTTCAGGCTTTATTTTAGTAATGTTTTACCAATAAAATTATAAAGAATACTTTCAAGCAATGAGATTAATATTTTAAAATGTTAAAACTTCTATTATAATTACAATAAATAACAAAAATTAATAGTGATATCAGTATTTTTTATTGAGCAAGAGACATTTTTAATTTAACAATAAACTTTATGTTTGCCATTACTGATTTAATTTGTCCTAAAAAATAAATATTTATAAAACAAGTATTTCATTTAATTTTACAAAAATAAAATTAAATAAGTAAATAAATTATGCATAAAGTTATTTTTTAAAAATTCTCAATAAGTAAAATTAATCTCAAAAAAGCAAAAATTACATATACACATGTAACTTGTTGCATTCCTTGATCTATTTGAACTGCTATGTGATGTGATGTATTATTGCTTCTCCTTTATTGAAGTCAGGAATCTCTCAGTCACTATGCACAGAGAAACCTGTTAGCCATCTGACCTTCTCTTTCCATTCCTCACCATAAGTTTTTCTATATTTTTTTCCATTCTGATCCATCCCATTTTTACAACATCATTTTTGTCAACTCCATGGTCTTTATATCAAATTCCCCTTATCTTTTTCCAAACCCAGTATAAAAACCAAGAATCCACATTCTGTATAATCACTTTGTTTAAATTTTTTCTTCTACAACTCTTCTTGCAGGTATTTACATTCAACTAACTGATGCTTAATATTTTCTATGCCTTTCTCCCATAACTTGCACACTAAATTAATTTTTCCCTGATAGTTGCTGGCATCTAGATATTTTACTATAAATTAATATCAGTCAAAACATATTTAAGCTTTTTTTAATTAAACAATTACTAAACTACAAAATCAAAGCTGCAGATAGTCAAGAATAAAACATCCTTAATATAGATATTCTAACCTCCCCCCGCGCATTCTCACCCCAAAATATACTGTTTATTACGAATTATGGGTTCTAGCTCAGTTAACAAATAAATAAATGAAATATTCAGCATTAATTAAAATGATTACTAGCTCTAATTTTAAAATACAAATACGGATCAATTTTAAAATGAATTAAACAAATATTTACTATTTTCATGAGACATGGAGTGACAATACAGGGAACAAGATAGATTACATTGAGCCATTATCCAAACGATACTACCTCAATGGCATAAGAACACTATTCCCCCTTTTTACTATACCAAATAACTAACTCATAGTATTCTTACGGCTTTCTGAGCTCTATTCACTACGATTAAAATAATAATCATATCTTAATCTTTTTTATAACAAGAATCTAGCTCAAATAAATAAAATGAACTAAAATAAAATAAAATCTCAGGTTCATAAATTGTATTCTAACTGATTTAAAATTACGGTAGCAAAATATGAAAAGGGAATTTTATGTCATAATCTACTACACAGCAACTAACAATAATAAAAATAATAATAACAATAATAATATAATATAATCTTATTTCTTCCTAAAATGAAATAAATAAATACGTATGTGGTAGTATTTTAATAATCTGACAACAGAATACGTGTGGCAACCTTAGCATATAATTTAATGTAATATTGTGGCAACTGACTTATGACCAATAAATAATATAAAATTATGATCTTTTAATTTTAACATACCAATAAATTCTCAAAATTATTATAACACTTTTATGTTTACCCTTTGTCCAAAATTTATATGTCTGTTTCAATTATAAATGTATCGTGATTTCATGCCTCCATGTGGAGAAATAACAACTCGGACACAAAACTTTAAAACAAATTTAAAACAAAGTTTATTAACAACATAAATAAATTAACAATATTTTTACACTGTATACATTGGATATCCCTTACTTTCATATCTCAACTTAGTTTATTAGTTTGTAAAATGAAATCAAAATGTTATTTACTTTTCCTAGTTAAATCTTATTTTTTAACACTTAAGAAAATACAGTATTATTACTTGATTTATTATTATGGTTAGCTTATGACAAAATGCATTTCTTATATGATTATCACAAACACTTTGCATCCCTAATATTATTAAAATTATATTTTTTACAAAATTTACATTCGTAGTAAAATTCTACAAAATAACAAATTTTAGTTTTATATTGGTTGTATGGAATCTTACAAAGTCAAACATTTTTTCTACATTCGGTATTAGGTTCTTATTATTCATTATCCGATGTTTATTAATCCTAATATTCTCATTCAAGCCTTACTTCGGATGATATAATTACAACTATTAATATACCATGCACAAGTATATGTTTATTATACCTTATTGAACTATTTTCTTAATAAATATGCAATACTTATTTTCTAAATATTATTTAAAAAAGAAAAAATTCATTCAAATTTTATTATCACTTTAAAAAAAAAAAAAAACTTTGTTTAGATTTCTCTTTCAAAAATCTTATATTCATTTCCGAATTAATTTTACAATGTATTATATGATTCTTTCTCTCTTTATGATATTTTGGACTTTCAATTTTAAAGTTACACAATTCTATACATTCAAGCAAATAAACTATTCTTACATAAACGATAACATATCTTCAGTTCTATTTTATTCATTATTTCTTTGAAAATATCTTTCTGACCGATGCAGATTCACGAAATAAGGATAGCGAAGATAGATGCATAGGATCAAAATACAACTAGAATATTACTCGTCATATATCTTGACAATCATGGCACAGTGAATTAAAAGACACTATAGAGGAGTGACCTTTACCTGTCTACCAACCTCTATCATAGGAATGATGCTAAAGCTATTTCTTCAGCTTTATTATAACATCCAAAGTTTAAAGATATGCAAAAACACTGTCCAAACTATATGTGTTCAGTTATAGGGCCTAGTTAATTATACTGAAATCACACAAAACTAAATATGATCCAAATCCTTTATTTTCCTATTTCTTAAAAAAAAAACATCATCTTGGTTTCCTCTCCACTAGTACTTCCAAGTCACTATCCGATCTTATTTCTCAAGATTTTTTCTATACTGTACATCGACAAATACATATCTGCATTACTAACAATAATAAAATTCATTGATATTTTAAAACTATTCCACTGTTCTATAAGAAAATCTTTTTACTACTTTCCTCCTATATTTAGTCATACAAACTACTTAAATATCTGAATACTTTATCACATGAAAGTTCAAAAGAATCACACAATTGTTCTGTTAAATTATATTATTAATATACTTTAAATAAATTATTGCATGCATATTCCGAATTACTCCTATCTCATTATATGTTAAAAAATGTTGTATAAAATGTGTACATATAATTTAAACTTTCACACTTCATTCTTAGGTCAATAGATGATCTAAAAAAAACACATTATGCATTATAAATAACTATTAAAATTACCAAAATTACCTTTATCTCCTGGATCGCGTTCCGTAGGCTTCACCATCCATTTGATCCTTGTAGATATAAGATTCCCATCTATACACTTTATTTTTAAACAATATTTCTATAATTTTATCAAGCTATTATATTTAAATTTTAATATTACTAAATTTATGTTTATATGTTTTCCCTAATCTCACATAACATTTTATATTTTAAGATAAATTAGTAAAAAATATTCAAACTATATTTACTGTACTTCTTCATCAAATTTCCTTGAAAACCTTTCATACTAAAACTAAAAAAAAAATGTTTATTATTTCTTCTTCAGTCACTTAATGTTCTCCTCCCTGCTTGTTCAATTTTAAGGTAAAACAATTATTGCTCTGTTTAATAAATATTCATAGATGACAATCCTTGGTTTTTTTTTAATATTTAATACAATTATTAATTATGATATCAATTAATCCCGTAAAGAAAACGTCTACATATTCTCTTCTAATATTTTCTGCTAATATTTTCCCGCGCGACTTTTACGATGCATCCTCTCAGTACTTTGATTTAAATATTCAATAAAACTTTTCTGTTTCCATGGATTCATTTCATTAAGTAAATTAGATTTATAGTTTCCAAATCTTTATCTTTATTAATCATTTCTCTAATGAACACTTTATAATATTTTTAATTCTTCTTAGAGAAAGTTTTTCTGTTCCTTTTCCATAAAAACACAATAGCTCCTTCATATTATTATTCTGTACCTTTTTTCCTTCTTTTAAAATTCTGGTACTATATACTTTATAATGTTTCCTTTAAAAAGACAAACATTCTTTCTTCATTATAACTTTTACATAATTTTTTCTTTATGATATACGCATCTTAATTTTTCCATAGAGAAGAATAAAAAAAAAACTTCAGAGTAGCCTTATAAATTTGTGCGTCATAAATTTTTCTGACGGCAAGTAACTTCTCTTTTAAGTTTTCCGTATAATGTCCAAATTATATTCCTCTGAGTTACAATTATAAGTTTCTGGTTGAGCATAAATAAAGCTGTATCAAGGCACTTTACAAATATTTTTCCTTTCTCATAACTTATATATACTGTTTTCTGTAGTCCTTCCATTTTTACTGCAAGGTTTTGGCTAAACTTGAATAAAATATCCTGGTAAGAAAACTTTTAAACTAGCCCTCCATTTAAAGGCAGTTCAAAATATTATATTTTAAAAAAACTTTTAAAATAAATATAAAATTTTAAAATTATATCACTTTTCTAGCTTACGATCTTATACAGCTAAAAAATATGTTACTCCTTCCTTTACTTACACATTACTTCTCCCGCTCCGTCTAATTCTTATATTTCGTCTGCTAAAATACCTCTGTTGATTGGTTAATTACTTTTTAGCGCGAACAAATTTACACTTTTTTAGTTTTATAACAGACTAGACTTTTTTAAAATAAAGAATTTATGACGTAATGATTTAAAATATTACTTAAAATAGTATTTTTAAACTCAATTATAGTTTTATCAAAGTCATTTTTTTTTTAAAACAATTATTAAAATAATATTTAATATTTCAACTTTTACTTTAACGATAGATAGCAATTACATTTAGTTTTATAATTCACAAACTTTATTATTATATTCTAACAAGCGTGTGTGTGAAGGTATATAATATACAGTCACATGATTACTAACTTTATCAGATGATTTTTTAATTTACGTCTCGGTCTAAATTACCAAAACTGATATATTTTATAAAAATTTGGAAAATAATTTAAAAATGTAGAACTAAATATAATTCTCACCATCCCAAAGTTTATTTTAAAATATATTAGATTAAATTTGAATATTAATTATAATTATAATATTACATATCGTTTTTATTTAATTTATTAGTTTTAAAACATTACAATTGAATTGTTTAATATACTTTTAACTATTTATAGCTGTATTATTTTATATGGCCAGCTTTTACAACCATAAGCAAGGATATAAGTAAAAGCTTTATTTAACTTATTTTCTTTTAAAATAATCCATTGCTACTTTTTATATACCAGGTATTTTTCAGCCTTAAATTGTACTATAAGATCTAATCGATCTATACAATTATCAATATATTACATAATCGTATTTTAAAA
>JAQFVV010007922.1:0-49770 GCA_028023455.1 Epiperipatus broadwayi
TATATATATTGCTGTTGTGTGATGTTGTATTATATTAGTAGTGGATAGTTGTTAAATGAAATAATCTTAAATTTTTTGTTCGGGAGTGACTGAGAGGGAATTGCTAAATATATATGTTTATTCAGACGTATTTGCAATTATGAAAATAAACATATATTTATTTTACACAGATATTTACTTAGATGTATGCAGAAAGACATAGACTTCTAAATATAAGTTGTAAGCTAGCGTTTATCATTATTACTTTTAAAGTTTAATGAAATTTTATTTAATGATAAACAATATTTTAGAGTATTAATTATAATTTACTTTCTTTTAGTTATCACAAATACATATCAATTTTATATTTTAAAAATCATTCCTATCCAGGTTGATTTATATTTTTAGAAAATGTGGATTACTACTGCATCTTAAAAATAAAAATAATTATATCAAATAATATGACATAATAAAAAGCATTTTTCTTTCAAAAAAAAAGTATAGTCTTCTATTAGAATATAAATAAATTAATAAAAATGTAAAATAATATTTTGAAACTAGGAATAAATTTTGAATATAATTATATAAATAATTACATATAAATTTAAAAACAAGCAAAAAATTATATATTTCATACACACACGGTCAACTAAAGACACGATTATTTTCTGCAGTAAAATAGATTTAGATTTTGTTACTAAAATAATTTTAGTACTATGACAATAACTTCGTTTTGTATTAATAACAGTTTTTTGTTACTTGTTATCTTTATTTAAGCACAATATATGATCTCTAGAAGCCATAACTGCAGAAGGCAAAAAATCAAAAATGGAGAAAGACAAACAATTAAAACTTAAAAAAAAAGGTTGGAGTCAGAATTGTAAACTTTAATATTAATCTCACGTTTTAAAATTATATTATAAAATAATAATCTTATATTTTCATTAAGTAAAATATACTCATTTTATTAACTGCGCAAATGCCTATATATACGTGCATGCAAAAAATCATATAATTTATTTAAAGTTAGTTGTATATTTCCTTTAGAATTTTAATTAATCATTAAATTATATTCTGGAAGAAGCAAATTGTAATGATTATATCAGAGATGCTATGATATTCCATGTATAAGCAGTAGTTAAAAAAAAGAAATAATGATTCAAATCAGACAAACATTTTCATTCATATTGATGATTATGTTAATCCAAAATTTACAATAAAATTTATGAGGTATATATTTTTTTAATTATAAACTACGTTCATTAGTATTTTTCCTTTTTTTGTTGTTGTAGTTGTTGTTGTTTTTTAACGCAAATTAAACGTTATTATTTCTAAGCAATATGAACCTTTACCAAAAGTAACACATAGGCTTTTTACCGTACGGTATTAAAAATGAACTTTTTTATTTATTTGAGAAGCTTTTCATGTACATGTAAAAACATATCTTCAAAATGTTGATTATGTATAGTCAACTAACGATGATTATAAGGTTATAAATATGTCTTGTTATAATTATTTTATAATTAAAATGTTGATAATATTTTTGTTTTATAAATATTCAATTTAGAAATTTTAAACGAAAAATACTTTCCATATATTTCGGAGGGTAGTTGTCAAATATTTAGATAAAATATTTATATTTAGTAATATTACTTAAATTTTACTTTGAATTACATTAATACGTTGATAGATATTTAACACTTTATAGCAATATGCATATATATATATAACTTTTGTCTTTTCTTATTACTCTGCCCATTAGACAGCCATTTTGAAAATAAATAAATAAATATTGTTCTTTTTTCTTTATTTTAAGTAAGAATTTTAAAAATATATAAAATAAACTTTGCAATAAGTTAATTATTTAAATATAATTTCATATTTTAAATGCTTATTTTGTTCTAACAATTATTTTATAATACAGATTATTAAATATGTAACGGATTTATTTTTTGTTGTATAACTATAAATATCTTACATTATTTTTAAAAATGTGTTTTAGTTGTATATAATTATTGTAATAACTTTATACAAGGCTACGTAATGCAACAATAAGTCCATTACGGTAGTCACATTAATTTATATTTTAAATTTTAATAAACATTTACCTTAATTTTTTATTCAATTTGTTTTTGTTTTTTTTTAGTATAGAGTAATAAAAAAGCTTTTTTTAATAATTACAAAAATTATAGTATTACCTTTACGTTATAACCACTACACGAAAACACCTTTATCAAATTAATACTTGTATAAAGATGGGATTACTTTATTTTAAATAATAGTAAAACACGACTTAATTTAACAGTAAGTATGACATAAATACATAGATTTTTAAATGAAATTAAAGTATGAATTTAAGTCATTAAAAAAGTATAGTAAATCAAAAATAGAACAATATCCATGTTAATTACTGAATCATTTGCAAATAATAAAAAATGATTCCATAAAATAGAATATTGATAAACAGGTATTTAAATTATTTAAAAATTAAATTTACAGCTAAAATTTTAATTTTTTCTTAGCCTCAACTTTTTTTTTTTTTTTTTGATTAATGAAACGCTTGCGGAAAGATGACCGTCGTAGAATTACTATGTATAGCTTGTTCACAGTCTAGACCGTTAATTATATTAGCTCTCCTGTGACCATGTTGTGACACAAATATTATGTAAAGTCAGCAAGAAAAGCTAAAGAAGTGGGAATATTTTATTTGTTGTTTTTTTTTTTTTTTTTTGGGACGGGTGGGGGGGGGGGGGCAGTATTATAATACGAATATTTTTACTAACAACTCAATCATTTTTTTTTTAAAATACAACTTAATTTAAATGCTATATCTATTTATTTATAAAAATAGCACTATGCTTTTAAATAAATATAATTAATATTTAAAAATATGTAGTTAAAATAATATATTTGTAACTAAAAACAATATATTGTTTATAATTAACAATTTATAGTGAAAAACAGCTAATATATAGATTTTTAGAAAATATAGATTTTTAGAAAATATATAAGAAGCTTAAGTTTTTTTTTCTTAATACGTCTTTCCCTCTTTGGCAAAAGTTATAAAAAAAATATTTGCATATATGAGAATATAAGAATAAATTAAATACATAATCCAAAGACATATAGCTTTAAATATTTGGATATAAAATTTAATGACAATGAGGTGTCAAGCACCGGCAAACTAACATTAATAATAGTCGACAGTTATTGTTTAATTATAAAGTAGAACTCGCCTTTAGACCGAAAGATTATTGTTAATAGACATTGCATACTTCACTTTATTAAAAGTTTATAATAAAGAAAAGAATAATCAATTATGTTTGTTTGCTTACAGAAAAACATAAATGGAAAATGAAGGGGAGAGAATTTTACGTTAATATATATATATTTGCAAATTGCACAGATGTTTGTAAGATATCTTTATCTTTTTTGTATACCGTTAATATTTTCTTACTGTTGATCAGTAGTCAGTTATAGATTAATTATTGCAAATAAAACGTCATATAACATCTAATAATATAATTTTAATTCTAATAAATATTTAAAAAAATACTTATAAAAAATGAACTCATGTGTATTCTCTATTAATACTAAAATTAAAATGAATTTTTAAATTTGTTATAAATTAGTTGATTAAAATAGAAAGAAAGGCTTGTGTTTAATTTAATATTTTAATATTATTTAGTTGTTATTTTTTTTTGTAAAATTGTTTAAAATAGATATATAAAGAACTACCGAACATAATAATAAATAATTAAAAAAATAATAGTTTGATTCAAAAATTGGAAATGCACTGATAGCCATATTTTTCAATATTATAAATTAAAATAAACTCATTTACTTTTTTTTAATTGTAAGTTAAAATAAACTTACTTATTTATATATATATATAATGACTAATATTAACAATAGAGAATAAAATATAAAATTCATCGTCTTACTTTTTTTCTTTAATTTTAAATTAAATATATTTCCATCATACAACCCAAAGTTCTGTTTTTTTTAAAAAAAAAAAATGTTATAGAATATAAAAATAATTGTAAACAGTATTGAAAATAAATTGTAAAAATTATACCCAGTATATTCTTTGTCAACATAAATTTTAATAATATCTATTAAACTCGATAGGTATTATTTAAATTCCAAGTCAAAAATGGTCTACTATTGTTTAATAAATATAAATTAATTAGATTTATAAAATTGTTTAATATTAATTAATTTTAGAACAAATTTAGCATACCTTATTAAAAACTATAATTTGTAATTAATAAAGATTAACACATCTTTATATTATCTTTAATTAAACACATAACAGAACAAAATGAACCAAGTCACGTTGATATAAAAAATTTCCAATATTGAAGCCATTATTAAACTAAAATTTATTTTGTTTATTGAATAAATGTTTTGATATTTTAAAGCCTTTCTTATAATTCATTAAAGTTTTACTTTAAATAAACTAAAATCCATAAGAATTAAATAAAAAATAAAAGCAAAAACAAAAAAAAAAAAAGTTCTATTGATTTTTTTCCTTCATCTCTTTCATTCTCTCTAGAGAAATTTGTGTCTCCAAAAAATCTCCTGACTACTGAAAGTGTTATGAGCATTACTAATATAAGTATTAATAGAAACAGTAGTATAATAAATTAATGTATATTATAAAAATAATAATATAAAGTTATATTATACCAACAAAAAAAAATCAAAAAGGATATATGTATATGTGTTATCTACTTCACAAAATATTTATTAATCTAGTTAAAAAATAATATTAATTTTAGAATTTTAAATATCTAAAAAAGTTATATTTTTATTTATTCTCGACCTAATGCTAAATTAAATTTCTAAACACACACACACACACACACACACACATATATATATATATATATATATATATATATATATATAACAAAATTGCAATACATATCTTAATCTATTTGAGTTGAATGCACCCATTTACCTTAAATGATTAAGAACATCTGAAATAGCTATTAAGAGACTGATTAATTATGGAATTTAACATGGCAAGTATTATATTTATCTAATCATTGGCTCGTAAGATTCCAAATATTTCCTGTATAAATTAATTTACATGAGTTATAATATATTCTAAGTTCAATATGCTACATAGATAATCTAAATATTTAAATGATTAATTTTATACGATAATCTTTTATCATATTTTGGTATTCAGTTTAATGATCTTAATTGCTTTTACAAAATACAAGTTTATATATATATATATATATATATATATATATATATATATTCTGATTTTTGTAATATAGCTTTATATTTTTATTTATTTTGCCAAATATATATGAAAAATTTATATTATATATATCACTTAAAAAGTGAAATATTTTTTGATTTGTAAAATGCATGCATAGTGAGAGAGAGAGAGAGAGAAAGAGAAAGAAAGAGAGGAGTCTGACTCTCTGAGTTGGTGAATAATTGTGATGGGATAGACTTGAGATGGAGAATAAACTGATTAAACCAAAAAATAAATTGAAAATATATATCTATAGTCCAATAATTATTCACTCTTCCATAAAGTGTTAAAAATGGATAGAAACCAATTTCTACCTTGTATGACAGTAGCTTAGTAAAAATTATCAATCTCTCAACATGAGCATGGCGATTTGGTGTTGATGCTTCTAGATTATCTGAAGAGTCTTTGTCCACTGGTATATTACTGCAATATAGTGAAGTTAAGATAAGAGATTCATTGATAAGAAGCCAAAAACTGAATTATATATATTGTAATGGGAGAAAGATCTTTGAGATTCACATATACTGACCACTAGAGCACCACTAGTCCGAAAATAGGAACTAGACATTTATTTTAAGGGCGGACAGGATATGCGAATCAAAAGGCACTGAACGAAACTCAGGGAGGGACAAGATATCTTAAATATTGTTTAGACAGTTGAGAAATCAAAGCACAAAGACAAACGTCAGCCAAATTAAGTTTAAACAATTTATTAATTTTATTAAAAGTTGGGCAATAGAATGAAGACATCTAGCCATGAATACAAAAGTAGCTTATAGTAACATATGCATATTTACCAGGGAGTGCACAAGAGTATGACAAACATGAAGGCATTAAACATTTTGACAGCAAAATTCTCTCACTTAAAATATATGAAATGGTTAGGATAATATCTTTTTGCTGGCCAGTTGTAAAATTACAAAAACAAACAACAACTCTAGCTTCCTGAATCAGAGATAATAAAACAGTTACTGTCCTGCCAGAAGTCAATGAAACCAGCGTGAACATTCGTGCAGTAATATTCTAATTACTGTCGTTAAAACACTGCAGGACTGCTGCGTGTAATACTACTTTCAAAGTAAATGTGATTGATCTCACACACAAGACAGCACAAGATATTTGATTATGATCTTACATAATCCAGAAAGAAATGATTACTTTCAGACAACCCGAAGAAATAACTTGACAAATAGCCAGCAAAAAGATTTTGTTGCTTGCACAAAAAGCCCAAATGAAACATGTTTAAAGATTCTTTATTGTACAACTAAGGGCAGGTAAATAAATAAAGATTACGAAAACTGCCAATGTGTTTTGTGATAGTTAATGAAATAATTAGGTATGTATTAAACATATAAAATGCAATCACCTTATGCACCCCCTGATAAACGAAAATTGCAAACAAACTTGGAATCTTAAAACTAAGATTCCAAGACACACTTTAAATACTAGAAAAGAGTACATACAGATAATAAATAATTAAAAAAACAATTAATACCATTTTAAAACATATTTATCATTAGATTGAGTAGAGATTTAATTAAATGCAATTTATTTACCCTGGCTAGAATAGGAAAAAGTTTAGCTTATGGTAAGGCAGAGTCCTAGTGATTTAGTGACGAGTGCACACTTTTGATAATAGTTCATCTTTCAGGTCCTTTGACAGCGGCAAGGTAGTGGCAGTGTTTATTTTAGAGGTTCATGGCATGACTGAAGAAGATCTGGTAGGCATGGGTCTGTCCTTTGTTTAAATTAGCCAGACATTCTAATGATGGCAAAACTCACAGCGGTAAATTTTGACATCTTGCACAACAATGAAGTTTGTCAATAATTATTTAAGTTTTTAGCAGGTCATAATCCAAGTTTCCTTTTTCTATACTGAATCTCCTCTATATCTCTGAAAATTAGTGGGCTATCCTTGCCTCGCTACATTTCCCACGAAAAACTTTCATTAGTGTCCATTCTATATTTCAGGCAGGGCAAATATTAATTTCCCGCTCAATCTAATTTTAGACTTCCAACCAGGGATAATTGAAACAAAAATGACAAATACAAAACTAAATCTCCGCTTTTTAGAATTAACTTTAAAAATAATTACAATAAAAGCAACAGGAATATATAATTAGCAAGCTTGCCTGTTTTTAATCAAATTGATTAAAACAGATGGTGAAAGTACTATTTTACAATCAATTTTATAAACATTAAATAATCTATTTTAAAATATAAATGTGTATGTGTTTTAAATAATAATAAAAAAAATTGAGCCTTAGACATTTAATGAAAATGAAGTTGTTTTCCCTTTTTAATTTTAGTAATAAAACCATTGAATCGGAAATCAATCCTGCTCAATATATATATATATATATATATATATATATATATATATATATATATATATATATATATATATATATATATATATATATATATATATATATATATATATATATAAAAAACAAAAATGTTTATTGGTACATCAAAATTAAATGCTTTTTGGTGCTTAAAATTCTATACACAGTTTTTTTAGCTCTAATAAATAACAAATGTTTAGTTGTTTACCTAGATTACTTGATTTGTTTGAATACTAAAACAACTACCTAATGCCAGCTCCACATAAAAAAGTTAAAATATTTTTTATGAGGATGTTTATTCCTTAACACAATAATAAATTGGTATAATCACCAGCCCCTCAAAATTTTTTATATGTAATTAACAAATAATATGTATAAATAGCAATATGGAATATAAAATTCAATAGATTAACATTTGGTACATATTTATTAAAAATAAAAGTTCGATTTAATAATATTTTGATATAAAAGTATAATTCCTGAAAAAAAAAGTGTACTATTTAATTAGTTTACACTATCCATTAGTGTTTTTTTTTAAATATTCAGTCAGTTTATATTTAAGATTGTTGATTATCTTTCAAAAGGCTAGTTTCAAAAATTATACACACACACAGACATTATCCCACTTTAAAATGTTGAAAGAATGAAATTTAGAAATAAAATACAATTGTTTTTTTTATTTATTTATTACAAAATTATTCATATTTAATCCTCAAATATCACATGACCCACCTAAGCCAACTAACAATTAACCATTATTCTTAGCTTTTGTTATTCATTATATTAGTTACATGACTAAATTATAACTTAGGAAATGTAGTGTTTAAACTACAAATCACAATAATTTATCTTATAATTTGTAATTCATAAATATAAACTTTAAAAATAATTAAATGTTTATGTTAATGACATTGTGGTCCCAGTTATGTCTACTACTATAAAAAAAAAATCCGGATTAAGTAATATGACTATGGAGAATGTTGTCTTATAACTATCACTATTAATAATTATGTGATATAAATATGAAGAGTATTTGCTTTGTAATAATATCTGTTTAGATATTGTATTGTAGCGAATATAAAGTGAATTTTATTTTTGATGAAATGGAAAAAAAATATTTGATGATAAACCACATAAATTTAAATTTTTCTTAGATTATAATTTACAAAAAATAAATATCACAAATAACCAGAATAGACAGCAATTATGAGCAGTTGTAATAAACTGCACAAACTTAATTTGAATTTGCAATAACCAGATATCAATTTTAGCTGCACTAGTCCAGTCATGGGGTTAAATAATTAGTATGATAATACTTATTAAATACTTAAGTAGAAGTGTCTTATCCATATCTCCAAATATTTTTTGACATACAACCTTTACCATTGAGAAACTTTGAAACTTGATCTGATAATCAAGATTTTGAAGCTAATATATACTTTTCATTGTTTATTTTTTGTTGTGCTATTAAGATATTGGCATGAAATGCAAATATTATGCTGATTCACCATGAAATGCATCTTGAGGTTTATTTGTCTTTTATTGTATCTTTATTTATATGAATTTAAAAAGAATGGGAAAATATGGAAGTTGTTTAATATATCTACAAAAATATTACACATAGAAAAGAGAAAAGTGAATAACTCAATGCTGTATATGTTTAAAATTTTAAAAAAAATCAGATATATTAATCTTTAATTGAGGTTTAAAGTTTATATCTGTGCTAGAGATAATCTAATTTAGTAAATGATTAGTAATAATCATTATTGTATTTATCTGGGGTGGATGATATCAAAGTTGTGAGTGGAGTGAGTTTGATAGTTGTAAATAAAAATGTAACAATTTAAAGATAATTTAATAAAAATATATTTTGATGTCATTAATTTTTTGTAATTGTATATATCTCTTTGTTTAGCCAGAGTTAATATAAAACTAAAATTATAAATAAAATCATAAAATCTAAATCTACACAATGATTTTCAGGATAAATTTTATATTCTTATTGTTAAAACATTTATCAGTAAATAGTCTGTAGATAATATTGGTGCAGTATGTGCCTATATTTACAAAGGCTTGTTTTATTGCGTTTATATATATATATATATATATATATATATATATATATATAATGTTCTTATTTATAAAAAGAATGTTTTTTTTTTTTTAATAACTAAAATATGTTAGATTGTAAGACTTATTAAATTCCATTTGCTTTTAATAACTAGATATATTATTTATGAGTATATTTTACGCAGTGCAAAGAAAAACATCAAATATTATAAAAGTCTTAACATAATAAGTAAAATGTTTCAATAACAGAAAACCTAACAGCTTATATGAAGCTAACAATAAAATATTTCCAATCTGGAATAAAAATCAACTAATAATAATTAATGTGATTTATTTCTCTATAGTAAAGGAATAAATAAATAAACAAATAAATTATTTAAAAATAATTAAAAGTCTTTAAATATTACTATAGAAAACCAGTAAATGAAAAATAAAAAAAATCTCCAAGCAATGTTAATTCTTTGTTTTGCCCTCTTTTCTAAAATAACTAATTACCTATATACTGATCAGTAATTGGATGACAAGTTTATTTTATAGGCCTGGATACATATGTTTTAAACTGGAAAAAGAATCTTAGAATTTTAGGCCATTTGAACAACATATGAACACTAATCCAAATAATATTTTTTTTAAATATTTTGTTTGGGTATAAATAAACATTATTTATTTTAATTAATATAGCAATTGCAAAATAACAGCAGTTGTTTACAACAATTACATTCAAATACTTGTCTCTGGATTTCAATAACTCATCAATCACCTTCGACAACTTTACTGGATTTATCATTATTCAATGTGTCACTAAATATATCAAAATCAGGCTATACATTTTTTTATAAATGTGAAATATGTATAATATTCATACTTCTTATAACTCAAATAAAAAAAGTTCTAGATTATTTAAAAAAAACACATTCTTTTTATAAATAAGAACATTATATATATATACGCAATAAAACAAGCCTTTGTAAATATAGGCACATACTGCACCAATATTATCTACAAACTATTTACTGATAAATGTTTTAACAATAAGAATTAATACTCTTCTAAAATGTTAAAACTTTTATCCCCCTCCCCTACAAGCTTTTTGTTAATCTGTAGCAGTTTTTTTCACACGTACATACTCTTTACTATAAATACTGTAATAATCAATAAGTACTTATTTTTTAATATTAAAAAAAAAATGTTTCAGCATTATCAATCTTAATTATTATACACGTATTTTTTGTGTAGAAGACAATTGATTTTAAATAATCAAAAACCCAAATAAGTGTAAACATTAGAAAAACATATTTATAAATTATGTTTGTATTATTAAAGTAATAACAAACCGATGTTTAACATGAATTTAATCGAAAGTGAGCATCACAAAATATTTTAATGCAATCTGTACAGAGATAAAATGCATTCCACAACTAATGTTTTGATTTCAAGCTCAGTCTGTCATTTCAAGTTCTCAAACATTATTTGTACCTAGTAATCAAATTATTATTTGATTACTTGGACTTTATTTCTAAATTTAATTTAAATGGGGATTTTAAGGTGTATGTACTCGGATATTATTTCAATTCTTCATTAAAATCTTAACCAATCGTTTAGTTTTTATATATGTAAATCATAATATTCACAATTTATTATTATTATTATTATTATTATTATTATTATTATTATTATTATTATTGCGTTTCAATATTCATTTCAAAGCAACTGAAAATGTTAATAATAATATGAAATGCGTATTGGGTGATCAGAATTTTGATTTCTTACAAGACACAAAATACTTATTTATTGTTCACACATATATATATATATATATATAATAAATCTCAGATCATCAGATATTTTGACATATATATATATATTGTACCGGTCGAAAAACACACATCGATCAAACAAACCACTGAATACAGGTAAAGTACCTCAAGTCCAACCATGTACAAGATATATAAATCAGGTACATCATGAATTCTGCCCTATTTACCTATATCCCCAGGTCAAAGATCTAATCAATAACCTTTCTGGAAGATACAATCGAATTCTTTTACTTTCACCATCCCAGCAGCTGGGTTTTAAATCATGAGATTCAATTTAATTATATATTTTAATGAGAACTTGGGTGATTGGTTGATAGGAATATTTAAAAATCAATGTTTATTTAAAATAAAAGTAAATAAAATGATTCGAAAAACACTGGAAGTTTGGTTTTAGTTATATATATATATTTAAAAATCATTTGGCATTTTACATTAGTTTAACTCAAGCTCTAAAAACAAAAAAAATACAATCTTTAAATTAACTTTATAATTAAATGCGTTCATGACAACTTTATTTATATTAGCAGTTAACATAGACATTATTGAGTTTGGACAATTTATTTTGTGAAGTTTATACACCTTTACTTTTGTTTACATTTATTCTCCTTTTAAAATAACAAAAATGATTTTATAATTAAATGATCACGGATTTCAAAATTCCCCATGCACATTTAGTACAAGCTTGTAATATAACGGTAAGTTTAAACATCTGCCTAATGCACATATATAAGAATGACTATTTTAATGAATTCATTATACAAGATTTTAAAAAAAAACATTTCTATTGAAAAAAAAAAAAAACATTAATTAAATAGATGATTATCAGAAGACTAATTTGACATTTTACTCCAATAACAGATAAAAAAAAATGATTTCATTTCTCTTTATAAAAAAATAATTTAGGTTTCAAATAACTAATGTTTGATGACATTAGTGGATCTTGCTGGAATGGCTTATAACTAACTTTACAATGATTAAAAGTGTAAGCTGTTATAACAAAATAAAAAAGAGATCAGTTAATTATCAAGCAAACAAGTCACTTCAGTTGGACTTTCAACTAAAATCAAACCTATAATAAAATATAACATGAATTAGTCAAAATCAAACAATTTTAACTAATTATGAAAACGAACAAAAGAGTCGATTAATCAGGTCAAAGATCCTTTCATAGAATCAATTCCCTATGGCTTATGTATTAGATAGGCAAAAGAAAAACAGAACAATATGGGTTAATAAATATACAAACGCAAAGGAGAGAAGAAATGTAAGTAAGAAAAATACAGGCCAGATTACAGACGCTCGTATGCTTATTCCAACAAAGAATAAAAGGGAAATTGATACGTCCACATGTTGTGTCTATATACCGATAGGAAATAGGATTTACGGAGAGCCAACATGCCTGCCTATATGGGTATCATGCCAGAAAACTCACTCTATCTCAGCCATGCTATCCGATTCACAGATGGGTGTCGATTTAGTATGCACTCACGGCCGCCATTTTGAATTACAAGAACCACCCAAACCATGCTGAAACATCCAAACGATAAATGACATCGCTCAAAATGGCCATTTTCGTAGGAAAAAAAACATAAATCGGAATTTTCATATTAGTCAATCACGTGACTAAAATGGTAAAACATAAAAATCTTAATTTTCATAAAAAAATCACGTGATTAAAATATTAAAACACAAAAATCACAATTTTCATAAAAAAAAAAAATCACGTGATTAAAATATTAAAACACAAAAATCGCAATTTTCATAAAAAAATCACGTGATTAAAATATTAAAACACAAAATCGTATATGCCAAAAGATTATAACTTATGAAATCTGAATGCTAAAAATGGTAAAAAATAATGATGAAAAGATTTTAAGCAATAATTATATTTTCATTCACTTATAGAAATGGAATCATGAGACCAAAAAGGCGGTAAAGATCTTGAATACACGTTATCTACATCAATCTTTTTTAAAAAATCATATTTCAGTTTATTAAACCATTTACTTCTAATCAAAATCTGAATGCTAAAAATGTTAAAAAATAATGATGTAGGAAAGATCGGTGGTTGCTAGTTTCAATTTTAGTTTGCGAGTTTATCTATCATATATGAAGTAAAGCATATGAATTTTTAAACAGAAAAAGTTAAGGAAAAATTAAAATATTAAAACACAAAATCATATATGCCAAAAGATTATAACTTATAAAATCTGAATGCTAAAAAATAATGATGAAAACATTTTAAGCAATAATTATGTTTTCATTCACTTACAGAAATGGAATCACGAGACCAAAAAGGCGGTAAAGATCTTGAATACATGTTTACTCCTAATCAAAATGATGACTTAAAATTGATAGATTTAAAATACGAATTATACTATATGCTAAAAGATTGTAACTTATAAAACCTGAATGCTAAAAATGGTAAAAATAATGCTGAAAAGATTTTAAGCAATAATTATATTTTCATTCACTTATAGAAATGGAATCACGAGACCAAAAAGGCGGTAAAGATCTTGACTACATGTTATCTACATCAATCTTTTTTAAAAAAATCATATTTTAGTTTATTAAACCATTTACTTCTCCTAATCAAAATCTGAATTCTAAAAATGTTAAAAAATAATGATGTAAGAAAGATCAGTGGTTGCTAGTTTCAATTTTAGTTTGCGAGCTTATCAAACATATAACGGTACCCTTATAACTTATAAAATCTGAATGCTAAAAATGGTAAAAAGTAATGATGTAAAAAAGATCGGTGGTTGCTAGTTTGAATTTTAGTTGGCGAGTTTATCAAACATATATGAACTAAAGGATATGAATTTTTAAACAGAAAAAGTGAAGGAAAAATTGATAAAAAATAAAAACCCACATGTTCAATTATAACTTCTACTTACCAGAAATTCTTGCTTTGTCCCACATAGATACTGTTTGAATTTCGTCTCCTAATGTCAAAATGGAGTCTACTCTTGATCGTGTGAGATTCACACAGGCTGAAGAAATCTATAATTTGCATTGATACGTCGAACTCTTGAAATCGAGACAATCCCTATTTATTTACATGCAAGTGATTTTTATCATCAAAAAATGAACACAGAAACATGTTTAAAGAAAATAGATACATTTTATTATTACTTAGAATTATTTACTTTAAAATTCTTTAGGTTTTTAAAAATCTTTATTGTTTTGTTTAATTACTTTAAAATATGTAAATTTTATATATTTAAAGAAATAGAAATAAAAACTCAACATTGTTGACATGTGATCATATGACTTGAAAATGTCTATAAAAGACACTTTTGTTTCAAAATCTTTGGTCTTTAGTAACCAAAGTGCATCTCCTAACTAACATGGCTTTGCAAAACTTCTATTACAATATTATCTCTAATGAGAATCAAGCCATTACATTTTTGAGGGATAATAATCTTCTCAACGATGAAGAGAGTAAGCAGCCCTGCAAAAAGTGTGGTGATGTCATGGTTGAGAAACGAAGGAAGAATCGGAAGGGTGACTGGGTTCCCACGATGTGATGCTCCCACTGCCATACTACTAGATCGATTTGTACAGGCAATCCGTTTTTCCACTATGTAGATGCAAGTGGTAGGATTGCAAGCCGAATGACCATACGTGAAATTATGGAGCTTGTTTGTTTTTTTCATTCTAGATATGCCAACAAGACTAGCAGCGAAGATGGCCAGCAAATTTATGCCAACAATTGTAGACTGGTTTAATTTTTGCAGGGAAGTGTGTTCCCGAGCAGTTAAGAAGAAAGGACTGTTAGTAGGAACAGAAGAAGAACCAGTTCAGATAGATGAAGCTAGATTTGCTGGCCAAAGAAAATATAATAGGGGAAGACTCCTAAGTGGCGATCATCCATGTACCTCCAAGGATACATCGGTAACCCTAATTAACAAAAAAAACCATGGGGCTTGAATTGATGGACACTGGGTGTTCGGACTAAAAAAGGGTACCGATTGTCCCTATTTTGTAGTGCCACGTCGTGACAAAGCTACGTTGATTCCCATTATTGAGAGGGAATGCACGGCTGGCTCTGTCATTCATTCAGATGAGTGGCCAGCCTATGCAGACCTGAAAGATAGAGGGTTTCAACATTTCACCGTCAACCACCAACAAAATTATGTCAATCCGGTGACAGGCGCTCATACCCAATCTATTGAGTGATCATGGCTGGAAGCCAAAGTTAAAATATTAAAAAAAATGAGAGGGACGACACCGGATCTTTTACAATCCCATCTAGAATCAATTTGTTGGCGGATGGATAAAAAGCATCTAAATGAGAGCGATACGTTTATTAAATTTCTCAAAGATGCTAAAGATTCTTACTGACGGTGAAAAGGTTAGTGTTTATCTTATTTAAAAGTAAATAACTTTTACATTTGAAATAATCAATACATTTTTATTTATTTGTTTTTTTTTTTTTCAGTGTATGTATTACAATGTGGCATTTTTTTAACATGAGGAATAAAGATTTTTAAAAACCTAAAGATTTTGATACAAAAGTGTCTTTTATAGACATTTTCAAGTCGCATATGATCACACGTCAACAACGCTGAGTTTTTATTTCTATTTCTTTAAATATATAAAATTTACATATTTTAAAGTAATTAAACAAAACAATAAAGATTTTTAAAAACCTAAAGAATTTTAAAGTAAATAATTGTAATTAATAATAAAATGTATTTATTTTCTTTAAACATGTTTCTGTGTTCATTTTTTGATGATAAAAATCACTTGCATGTAAATAAATAGGGATTGTCTCGATTTCAAGAGTTCGACGTATCAATGCAAATCATAGATTTCTTCAGCCTGTGTGAATCTCACGCGATCAAGAGTAGACTCCATTTTGACATTAGGAGACGAAATTCAAACAGTATCTATGTGGGACAAAGCAAGAATTTCTGGTAAGTAGAAGTTATAATTGAACATGTGGGTTTTTATTTTTTATCAATTTTTCCTTCACTTTTTCTGTTTAAAAATTTATATCCTTTAGTTCATATATGTTTGATAAACTCACCAACTAAAATTCAAACTAGCAACCACCGATCTTTCTTACATCATTACTTTTTAGCATTCAGATTTTATAAGTTATGTGGGTACCGTTATATGTTTGATAAGCTCGCAAACTAAAATTGAAACTAGCAACCACTGATCTTTCTTACATCATTATTTTTTAACATTTTTAGAATTCAGATTTTGATTAGGAGAAGTAAATGGTTTAATAAACTAAAATATGATTTTTTTAAAAAGATTGATGTAGATAACATGTAGTCAAGATCTTTACCGCCTTTTTGGTCTCGTGATTTCATTTCTATAAGTGAATGAAAATATAATTATTGCATAAAATCTTTTCATCATTATTTTTTACCATTTTTAGCATTCAGATTTTATAAGTTACAATCTTTTAGCATATAGTATAATTCGTATTTTAAATCTATCAATTTTAAGTCATCATTTTGATTAGGAGTAAACGTGTATTCAAGATCTTTACCGCCTTTTTGGTCTCGTGATTCCATTTCTATACGTGAATGAAAATATAATTATTGCTTAAAATCTTTTCATCATTATTTTTTACCATTTTTAGCATTCAGATTTTATAAGTTATAATCTTTTGGCATATACGATTTTGTGTTTTAATATTTTAATCACATGATTTTTTTTTTTTAAATTGCTATTTTTGTTTTTAGTATTTTAATCACATGATTTTTTTTATGAAAATTGTGATTTTTTTGTGTTTTAATATTTTAATCATGTGATTTTTTTTAATGAAAATTAAGATTTTTATGTTTTACCATTTTTGTCACGTGATTGACTAATATGAAAATTCCGATTTATGTTGTTTTTTTTCCTACGAAAATGGCCATTTTGAGCGATGTCATTTATCAGTTGGATGTTTCAGCATGGTTTGGGTGGTTCTTGTAATTCAAAATGGCGGCCGTGAGCGCATACGAAATCAGCACCCACAGATGTATGCAAAAGTGGAAGCTAACTCTGAAACATCAAATGAATGACCATTTTAGGTCTGTCCATGATACTCCCAACATTCTTTATTAATCCAACATCTTATAACCATTAAATATGAATGAATTATAATTAAATAGCCTTAAAATGATCTAATACTGCTTAAAGACCAACCTGTGTAACCAACTATTTTATATAAATATTTAACCTACAAAAAAAAAACATACATATAGAAATAAGGGAATTTAATTCTTGAAAAAATCCCCCCTTTCTCTCTTTCCTAACTTAAAAAAAGGCAAGATAATTAACTGACGCTATACAGCAGCATTGTTACTAGGTCAAAAATATATAGCATATTTTATTCTGTTTTGAATTACAGAAATATAAAATAATAGAATCCCATTCTGGGAAATCTATAATAAATTTATTTAAAAATTATGGTAAGTTTATTTAGAAATATATATATTTGACATAACCTAACTCACGAAATTAAAATAGATTAACATATTTTACTTTTAAAATTAAATCGTACTTTGCAAAAACTCCCCCTAGTAAATATAATTTGCTCTCTTAGCAAATTACTCTCCTTAAGTCCCTGTGAGTGAAGCCAGTCGAATTAAAATAAAAAAAAATAAAAGCATGAAATCTCTTGCTAAGATTAATATAAAACAAATAAATTCATAGTCAATCAATCAAAATATTAAAAATTATGGTGAACTTGAGTTAATGAAATATTATAATTTAAAAGAAAAGGGTTAAAGAATCAGTTAAAAGCTTTACAAAAATACATTTATACTCTTACAATAATAGTTTCAAACATCTTGATGGAAGTATTCAAGCTCTTCGGCATTTTCCTTGGAATTCCCTGGGATGAGTTCTATGGGCGAACATTGGTGGCAGATGGATCTTTTGAAAGCAGGTTTGGACAGCAGCATAATGGAAGATTTCAGATCTCAGAAAGGAAAGGGCAGTGATTTACCCTTTTTACTACTCGATCATCGTGGTGTGATTTTTACAACTCTCTTTCTGTCTGTTCTCTGTCTGGTTCTGGTCTCTTTCTCTGTCTAAAAAGGACCACTATTTATCACTTCCTACTCGTATTTGATTTCTTCTGCCTCAGATCATTTTCAATTTTAAATACAATCAAAGTCATTCTTTTATTCTAATTTTAGAAAGTTTGTACCTCGATAAGAATCAATAGATTTTAATATAATGTTATGTTAGTTTTTAATTTAGATAACAATGTAGAATCTCTACTAATTAATGAATAGAGATTCCACAGTTAATGGATTTTTGGTAATTTATCAATGCTTTTAATTTAAACATTTATTTTAAACTTCTTATCGAGGTACAAATCTTTTCTAAAAAGGCCATCTTGGATTCTTGAACTAAAAATAAAGCATTTTAAACATACATATCTAATATATATATATATTGTAACCGGCCGCTTATTCAACCGATTTTATAGGGATTGAGAGCTCCGAAATAAACATGATATAGCGTAAAGCTTTATTTAATTTCCTATATCGAAAGTTGTTCATTATCAACACAAGGGGGCACCAGATACGATGATTTAATTTACAATTTAATTTCTCGCATCACCTTACGTCATATCAAAACGATTTCGAAATCTTATCTCGCCCATAAGCTCAAACTCCCAGCATGGACCAATAAGGGTCACTCAGGGTCGCGATGAAATTGTTTCAAGAATATCATTCTGGTAAAAGACACAATAATAACCAATAGAGAAGAAGCTTGGTTGGTTTATAGATCGGTCCGAGTATTGGGCCGGGACATTGGTTATTTGCAACTAGTACGAATGTTTGATTTATGCGTCCTTATACAAAAAAAATTAGAAGCTTGTAATATCATCCCCCCATTATCATACAGTCCAATAGAATTATTCATATTATCTTTATTGACATTTAAATTACACAGATTAATAATAGACCCTCCCAACTCTTAAACCTATCTTAACTACATAGTAAATAAACATCGTGACTTACGGCACGATGAAGTTTAAAGAAATAAACCAAAACAAAGATAAGAAAGACAAATTTAAAAGTAAACATAATTAATTGCGTGAATAAATTTTACTTATAATACTTAAATATATATTTTTTTTAATTATAGAGAATGATTTGAGGAATGCTCGACTTGTTTAAATAAAAATGGAATTTATTGAATATAAAAAAAATGAAACATTAGTTGATAGATTTATTTGCACACACATACACGCATTCTTGCACTCGCACAGAAAAGAACATATTATGCATAATAAACATGGATGATATAATATATTTCCTTCTTTTACATTTTGAAGTTAGGTGTGTGTTATAATTCCGTTGCGAAAAGAAAACAATAATTCTGATCAAAGTTCATAACAGGAAAAGTCCTAAGATTTAAATATGAGGAATTATATAACGTCTGATATTTTATTTACGGAAGTTGAGGTTAAAATATTAATATTCAAATATGAGGGATTATGGATCATTTTATATTTTGGTTTACGAAATGTGAATTTAATTAGTTATGAGATTGCCTTTTAAAGTATACTTAAAGAATGAATGGGAGCATAAAAGAAATAAAATGTTTACCTAGGATTTTGCGTAGTCTTCTGCTGCTTCTAATTTGATGAGGGTTCGAACCGGTTGGATACTGTTTCCATAATAAGTGGTTATTTATTTTATATAAGTTCAGCATAGTATATTTGGACGATTCTTGTAAGTTAGACGGGACAACGTCATTGGACTGATTGGAGTACGATGTTTGGATGACACTGTTGTTGATTATTCATAGCGGTGGAGATGTTCTGGCGGCGGAGCGTCGATCAATCACTGAGGGGTTTCTTAGCCCATCATGACTATCGACGCTCTAAAGGTTAATTTCACAGTGGTCATATTGGATAACAAAAAAATTACAGTTGTAGCTTCTGGAAGAATTTTAACAAAAACTATAAGCAAAACAAAACAAAGAATGTAAAAAACTGTAACCAAGCATTTTAAGGTTAATCAAAGTTTTTTTTAAGGTCAATCAACGGTTCAGACAAAGACTAAGACTCATATTTATATGGGTTGGCTATTATCTGAGGATCCAATCTCCACCCAGAGTTCAATATTCTCTGAGTTGTCGTTGGGGTCCGTGTCCTACGTAATGTTCATTCAATCCATATGCTTGAGGCAATCTTAGGTTTAGGCAATCTCATATTGCAATCTCAGTTAAAAATTTATGCTTATTCACACCTTTGATGCATACGTGCGTGTGTGTTTTAAGAGAACAATACACTCTTACATTAGTTTAAAAGTCGAGCATTTAATCTCAAAATCACCTCTATAAGCTTTTAACTTTTGCTATAGTTATAATTTAAAATAAACCCTTTTCTTAATTACCCCCGCGGCAGATACAAGTAGAAATTATTTATTGAGATTTAGAATGGAAATTACTTATTGAGATTTAAAATGGCATATTAGTAATATTTTAATATTTTTATTTTTTAGAGGATATTATTACAATAAAGTATATGAAAGCCTTAAATTATTTAATTAGAATTATTAACATTTTATTAACTATTTAATCAGAAATATTAGCATTTTATTTTATATTATATTTTATAAAGTATTGAAAGAATATATTTACAATTTATCATAAATTGAATGTAAATAGAATATAGAATATTTACACTGCTTGTGTGTGTGGGTATAAACATGTACTGACTTTGTCTCGGTACAATATATATATATATATATATATATATATATATATAAATTCAAAGTTAATTATTTGAATTCTTTTTTTCTTTTAATAATATAAGTGGAATAACAGTGTTAGGACAATTATATATATATACAATTCAAAATAAATTATAGGATTTATTCAGGATAGTTAAAAAAAATTTAAAAATGTTTTTTTAGAATAATAATAAAAGCAAATGCTAGTAAAATAAATAATTAGGTGGGTCAGACTGTGAAACAGCAAATCTGAATCAGATTTACCATTTCAATATATATATATATATATATATATATATATATATATATATATATATATATATATATATATATATATATATATATATATATATATATATATATATATATATATATATATATATATATATATATATATATATATATATATATGAGGCGGAATTATGAGAAACATCATATAAAAGTATATTCGTAAAGTTAACTCTAATCTAGAAAAATAAGAAAGCATTCATGTCAAATAGCCTGTTTCATATATGCAAAAATGTTTTCAATGGAAGTGGTCAGCAGACTACTTAAAAGAAATCTTATTAGTTATCTTTAAGGCATAGTAATATTTTTTTAAAATGATCATTAAGGAGAGATTGTTTTAAAGAATTTTTGTCAGATTTTGTTTTAAGATTATGAGAATTTTGAATAATCTTTGATTAAGAATAAAAAAAAAAAATAAATGGTTTATTCTCTTCTTATGCTTATCAATCCTCTATGCGAGAAGCTATTCAAGTTTAGTCCATTTTATTTGATCCATTACTCTTCTGAACATCACATCAACAAATATCTATATTTAATTTGTTTCCTACTTTGTTTCTTTCTAGGACTTTTACAATCTATTGGAAGCCAGTTTAAGACCTCAAGTGTCCATCTATTATCATCTCTTCTAGCAATATCACCAAACCTGCTTTTCTTTGTTCTTTCAATCCTTTCATCGATGCCAAAGAAATCTGTTTGTTCTTTCACTCATATATTTCACTTCTAATTGTTTAGATTTTTACTTCATATAAATTATATTCCAAGCTAGACATTTAATAAGATTACTTTTACCTCTAATTTCATGATGATTGAAGTAAATTCCTATATTAAAAGCCTGTTTAGATATTATAACTCGTGCTTATATTTCTATCAATATTTCTATTGTCAATTAATCATTTCTCAATATTACAAAGAATAAAAATAGCATGTCATTTGTTGTGTTATACTTACTTACATTTTTCCATATCTTATTGAATAGTCTCACATCTCCAAATTGCTCTTCTATTAAGCATTCAAGTCTCAGATCTATAAGAAAGAAGTAGTATATTATATCTATTAAAACAATTTTCAAGCATTAGACATATTTCCTTGTAATATTAAATTATTTCAAACAAAAACACATCATCCTAGTTTAATTTATGATTAATTTCATCAATTACATATTCATCTATATTAATAATTTGATGAGGTTTTTTGGACATTCTTCACTTCTTCTAATTAATGATTATCAATTGATATCATCTGAGAAAATTCATTGTACTTTATTTTTTTTAGTATTTATTTTTAATTGTACTTCCTTATTTTAAAAATAACTCCTGTAAAATTTTTCTGACATTATGAAACATTATTTTGAAGACAAACTCATTATCTGCAAAGCCTCCTTCTTTTAAATAATCACCATTTATATTTATATATTTTTACTTTCCCAATTTAATCCAGAAAATATGAAACTACCATATTACACCACCTTAATTAATCAATAGTTATCTGTCCTATTAACAGTTCTAGAAATAAATCACACAGTTACTTCATCTTTTTTTCATTCTGATCTGTTTATTATGCAGATCTTTAAATCCAGATGTTTTCCTATCTCTTATATTATTTAGCCATGTCAAACTTCTCTATCCTTCTTCCTTGTTTCCATTCATCAACTTACATTACATTCTTCAATAAACTATATTTTTTATGGTTTATTTAATACAGTTTTTTCTTCAATTTTCTCAATCAAACTTATTTTTTTATTTATTTGCAAAACATTTTATTTCTCATTTTATTCATTCAATTAATTTTCTCTATTCTTCTCTACAATCATATCTCAAAAGGTTTCCAATCGATTTCTATTCTTTTTGTTTGTTGTACAATTATACACCTGTATAATAATACACTCCATATAGCATTTAATTTTTTTTTATTTCTTCAAAGGTCCAAAAATATTTTATTTATCTTAATAAATGCCTCCATTGTCAAGGTAATTTTTTTTAAACATTTTTTTTTCCATTCTCACACTACCCAAACAATTAAATTCATTCATCAATTGAAGTATATTATCATGAATATTAACTTGTATTTTTTTATTACTTTTCCATATTTATAAACACTTTATTCTTACCTTTTAATTTATTCAACATATAATGAAGATTTTTTCAAACCTCAGCTAAAACAACTACCATATCAAATTTTATACAGTTTATTATTCTATCTTCAATATTAGCTCCTTTGTAGTCTAAATATTTATCCTAATACAACTTTTCAATAAACATTAAAAATATCAGGTGATATAAAGTATCCATGTCTAATTCTTCTTCATATATAAACATTTTTAGTCTCATTATTTAATAATCCAATTCTATATTCCAAATCAGTCCTTTTTATTCAAAACTATTTTTTATTTTATAATTGATCACAAATTTATTTCAGATTATCATATGTTTTTGTTTTCAAATCCACAAAACACATACCATTCTATTTTTGCATTTTTTAATATACCTCTTTTCAATCATTCTAATAATACCTATAGCATCATTTGTATATTCATTTATTTCATTGAAAACTAACTGCTTTTATCTAGTATACTAATCTATTTTTTCCATAAATTATTGGAATTAAAATTTTTCAGTAATATTTTTGAAATATAACATAAGAAAGTTATTGACCTGTACCCATTATAATCTTCAAGAAAATCTTTAGGCCAATCTCTATTATTGCATAACAAATTGCACAACCTAACACTTTCAATTTCTCATCTATTTTGAAACATAGAATTTAATATATCAAACACATAGTTCTTCTTTCCAAAATAGTTTATAAATATCCAATATATAAATAAACAAACCAACTCCTTTTAAAAATTTGCTTTTTGTATGACTATAATCATCAATAAAAAATCCAATGTTTCAATTATTTTATATAGTCTTTTTCATGGCACACTTATTTCTTTTATTTCATTTTTTTATTGTTTGCAATAGGAAAGGTGATTGAGATAAGGGTGCCTTGAAAAAGTCTATATAAAATAATCAAAATGTTGGATTTTTTATTGATGATTATAGTCATACAAAAACCATGTTTTTAAAAGGAGTTTGTTTGTTTATTTATATATTCTATTTCAAACCTCTACAGGTATTGTATCAAAAATTATTTTTTTAGTTTCAGCATATAATATAAGCATTGCTTATTTATTTTGATAAAAAATTATAATATGATAATAACTTGAATTTATATATTGATGACACAACCCTTTAATCACTATGAAAATATATATAGAACACAATATTTTTTTATAATCCATAATTCCAAAGCACAATGGAATATTCTATTCATTGGTCCTTTCTATAACTTATCCCAATATTTGTATATGATCCACTGTGATTAAACTATTTTTAAATCCAGTTTATTCATTTGAATCCAATGTTAGTTGTAGACTGTAATTACCTTGGTAAATATGTTATATAGAACTGACAAATGACTGATAGTTCAGTAGTTTTCTGATATCATCTTTCTTAAATATAAGTATTATTACTGTAATTTTCAAATCACCAGATACTTCTTTATTTTTTAGATATTCAATGTATAATTTTTCTGATAATTTTTCTATTTTTTCACATGCTCCTTTTAAGATAATAATTTCATCATTTCTAGAGTAGTTTTTATTTTATAGATGTAATTGCATTTCTAACTTCTTCAATTAAAATGCTCAGCAAGCAGATGTTGTGATAGCAGTATTTATTTTGTTTTCTGATATTTTATTACTAATATAATTATTGGTCAGAGTCTTTCATATGTTTTATAATGTTCTTTTTTTAGTTGTAATCGTAATATGTTATAATCCTTTAATCTGCTTTAGTGTTCCATGAAGTCTAACATTACTGCTGCATTTTGATGTTTTTAATCAGAATTTTATAATATTTTGAGTTTATGTTTTGATAGTCAATTGTGCAATTTACTAGCAAAGGGCTTACAGAACCTAACCCTAATTAAAAGATCAGAAACATAATGGTAACTCATGAGATTTGGCTGTTTAAGCCTTTTTAAATGCTTTCATGGAGTGTTTTAAGATGTAGCCACTTTTAGTTGTTTTCTTTTATATTAAGTAAATGATAAGACTAATATGTCTATTTAAAAGCTAGTGATGAAAATTGGTTTACAGAATTGGCAAGTATTGTTTGTATTTGCAACTAGTGTTCTTCATAATTATTTAATTATAAAAGACAATTTAATATTGAAAGTAATTCAGTTTTATCATTAAAAAATACACATTATTACACAAACAAACACACACACATATATATATTATATTTTACACTTTCTCTCTGTTCAATTTTAAGATGAAATTTTCATGAGCAAAAAAATGTCATTGTATATTTTGAACGCATCCATGTATACCTTTGCTTGTCGTTAAAGTTAGCATTATCCTGACATGTAAATAAATAGCATATGCCATCACATCGGTGTTGAGGTTTATTTCTGGATATTTCAGAAGTATATAAGATGAAATGATCGTATAGAATAACTATTTATAAGACAAATCCTCATCATCAGTTTTTTGTAAAGAAATAGTGGTAAACAAAGAATCAGGTTTGAAAAACATCAGTTTGTGAACATTTGAAAAGTTTTGTTTGTTTATCTCCTAGTTATAGCAGATATATTTTTATTACTGATCAATATTGAATGTTTATCTGATTTGACCTATGAGTGGATTATCTGAAAATCTTTTTTTAGATATATTGACAAAAAATTCAAATTTGCTCAGCCTAATTTGAATCCATATCACAGTCATAGCAGATAATTAATCACTGTTATATCATAAGTTTTAGATAGATCAATATAAATTTGTGACCTATTAAAATTTTTTATAGATTAGAAACATTTTACTTATAAGTATAATTTAATTGTTCGCTTCAACTATAACTCCAATATTTTAACAAAACATTCCACTTTTATTATTTGCAAAATTTGTGTATATATAATGTAAAGCACAGTATATATTTATATAATTTTAAAATCACAGTAATTGTACATATTATAAATAAAAAAATCAGTGATTAATATTATTTATGTTGTTATTTTATAAAATTATAAGTAATATAATTTAAATTTATATTTAAATTTACAAAAACAAAAAGCCAAAGCACGGTTATGGTATATTTTGTTTCAATTCAATTGTTAAAATCTAGGTATTATTTGTGTCCAAGCTTTTGATGTCAATAAGTTTTATATTTCTATTTAAAAAATAACAACAAAATAAATCACTTACTGAATTATAACGAATTAAAAGAAAAGTGAATTAATTTTTAACTTAAAAAATATTGATGGCCGAGTGGTCAGCACAGTCGTCTTACAAGCAGTTGTCTCTGGTTCGCGGCTTCGCTTCCCAGCCGATACTTTGAAACATGAAAAAAAAAATTGAATAAAAAAATATAATCATTCCTTTTTCTAATAAAACAAAACAAAAACACTTATAAGTTTTATTAACGTTTAAAATTAAAGTATTGCTTTATAACTTTCAACTAATTTATTAGTAAATTAAAATATATCAATACTATATATAGTATATAAGTGGTGTAATTATTATTTCGCTATGTACAAATCAAATTACACTGTATTAAATATATATATATATATATATTCATTTAAAATATATATATATATATATAATTATTTTAATTGTATATATTAATTAATCCCATATAAAAGCGCAACTTGGACTTGGTAGGTTAGGAATACTGCATTTGTTATTAAGAATACAATTAATTTCAATGTTAGACTAATTAATTAAGATTTTGAAAGTTAATTAAAAAAAAAAACAAACAACTAATTTGGTTTTACCTAAAATATGCTACCTTTAATATTGACCTTATGAAACGCAATGTTTATAAGAATTATGTATTAAATGGAATTAATAAGTAATAAATCTTTGCTTATATATGTGTGAATTGCGAACTTTTTAGTCATTTTTAATAATTATTTATTTGTTCTAAAACGTAAAGATTAATTTATATAACAAAAATGACGAGATCTGCTTATATAAAATTTTTTAATGCAAATTACTCTACTTTATCATATAATCAATTTAATAATAGTACTAAGTCTATGTTTTGAAATATAAATTACTCGAAGAGTTTAAGGTATTGATCGAACAAAACCGGAAAATACTAAAAATAATTCTCGGATTATTACCAAGATTAAAATAATCTTTTATAAATTTCGATTTTTTTTTTTATTTTTGCGGAAACTATAAATTAATATTTCTTTTTGGTTTTATATTAATACAGTATGCGAAAATATTTTAATTGAACCAGAAAAAAAAAAACTTTTACAAGATGTGTTATTTTTTTGTCTTCAGCTTTTTTAATCCTCTAACTTAAATAAAAATTTAATACTCATTTATTTTTATGTTAGTTGTTCTGTTATCCTTAATTTTGACTTTTATTGTTTTATATCAATTAACTTTTCTTATTTTTATTAATAAAAATATATATATCAAGAACTTATATATATATATATATATATATAAGTCATATTTTGTGGGTTCAAAATATGTCTTTTATATATGAAACCCGTGGAAATTTTCGTTTCAACATATATCTATATATTGTGATGGATGCCTCCCACACCCCTCCAATAAATCAGTATATTCACCATAAGACCCAATCCCAAGGTGATAGAATTAGGTAATGTTAAGACCCATGAACTAACAAACCACTTATCACAACCTAAAATTTAAAACCAAATATAAATGAACATTAAAACAAATGTTAAACCTAAATTCAACAGACTTTTTTGTTCAAGAAGGAAAAAAAAAATTACCTGAGTAAAAAAATTCATCATTCTTTGTATAAAGGAGTTAAAAGAAAAATCTGAAGATTTGTGTCAACCAATTTAAACTTGCAATATTACTGAAGAAATTTCTTTTACAAGGATTTTAGAAAACAAGTAGAAACGTTTAATTCTAAAGCATCTAAGCAAAGAGTTTACAAATTAATAATTTACAAACAGAATAAAGCATCCTATTCTCTCTAAAAAAAAAAAAAAAACACCATTGATTCATAGGTATAAATTTCTGGATTTAAATATAAAATATGCAGTAGTAGAATAATATTGATGCTTTTCCAACTATTATCAACTACAAAATAGTTAAATAAATTTCAACTAAAATAATCATGCATTGCTGAAAGCAAAGTGGAACATCATAGGAAAAAAGTCATCATCCGTGGAGTTAGAAATTACCAAGACTACTATGCGATTGTCCTATATCTCCATGCCTGGATTAATAAATAACAAAATGATCCATCATGAATTGTCTCTTTTTACAGCTCATTCAAAAATCTCAGTTTGAAAGCTAATAAAGTCAACAAATTCACCAGATATTTGAATTCTCAACAGTGCATTAAGAAACTTCCATGGATTATAAGAATAAGCCATCAGAACATTATCCATATGAACTGTAAAACCCATTTATAAATTTGACGTCATCGATAATTAATTGTTTGTATGTTATATATAATAATTTATTTTCTTTATTTTAATGTAGGGTCAAGTAACTTTAGTTTAAAATTTATGAAATTAATAATAAAAGTAATTTATGAGGTACAATATTGATTATGAAATAATCCAATCATTATAAATGAGACAAGGTAAAATGCTACCTAAGATATAAATCAATTACACTTTTATATATTACAAAAAAATCAAGTCAGATGTCACATGACCTAATTTAATAAGCTTATATTTACAAATGTTATATATATATATATATATATATATATATATATATATATATATATATATATATATATATATATATATATATATGTTTGCAAACAAGCTTTTAACAAGCTTTGTAGAATATCTGCAACCTCAGCCCTGCTACTGGTATCCTCAGGGAAGTGGTAGGATATTCAAGCACCTCACTGAGGATGCCAGTAGCAGAAGCCAGTCTGAGGTTGGGGATTTCTACAAAGCTTGTTTGTGAGCTCTATATATAACATTTATATATGTACAACATACACACTTTTATTAATTGTTTATTTTAAAGTTTGCTCTCTATATAACATCTATATGTGTACAACATAGACACTTTTATTAATTGTTTATTTTAAAGTTTCTGTTGATTATTAATATTTTTTAAATATATTTTCTATGAGTATCTTTTTTATTATGTGTGTGTCAAACTTATAACTCTCTTTTATTGCTCTTACAAGGAGATCTATTAAACAATCATAGCCTTAACTAAGACATAAAAAAGGATAAGTGAATATGCTACTATATTTATAATAATATCGTATATAATGTAAAAAAAATTATGTTACTCAGGACATGTAGTGACTATTCTTTATGGGATCAGGATGGGAAACATTGGTATAAATCAAACATAAATGAAAAATAGCCATGAATGTCTAAATGAGTTCTTCCCAACTTTGTTTTAAATTTTATTGTCCAACTAGTAATAGTCAATGTAAATATGTTCATTAAATGTTTTGAAATGTTAAAATATGTTTCATGGTTTATTTTTCTGTGGTTAAATTCTACTAAGTTATAACCTTATACACATATCACAATTATTATTTTCATATAAATAATACATTATATCCACTCATATTAATATGAATACACTCATTATATATATATATATATATATATATATATATATATATATATATATATATATATATATATATATATATATATATATATATATATATATATATATATATATATATATATATATATATATATATAGTGATATAAATATGTCTTGAATCTAAGAACCACATAACATATCCCTGAGTTTGAAATCCGGAATAGCAGGAGTAAATTACAATATGTAGATGATAAGTTAAGAGTAGAATCAGTAGTTATTTAAATCTTACTCTCTTCTTTCTTAGGTATGAGTTTAATATAAGAAGGTATGCATGAAAGTATATAAAAAAGAGACACATTTTTTTTACTCATCAGAAGGAACCCACTCACCTTTGTGCATATTGTGATTAGACTGTCCCATTATAATATATATATATATATATATATATATATATATATATATATATATATATAATGTGGTCATATGTAAAAATGTGGGCACATGACATAGATGTAATACCATACCCAAGGAGTGATTCAAATCCAAGTATTTTTTTACAAGAGATTTTAAATTTTTATTTTATGTAGATGAACCAAAACACATCCAGGCAAACATTTCACATTGGTAGATAAATCAATACCTATTTTATAATAGCCAGAGGGAAATACAAGGATAAGAAAATGTCAAACACTGATCAATCACTCAAACCAATCTGATTGACCATTTACAATGGATAAGGTAAATACGTGTCTAAATACATTTAATCTAAAGAGCAAGAAAAAGTTAGAAAATCACTCAAACCCTCACCAACTATTCAAATTCTCACTAAACAACAAAAATGTATAACCAGTAACATTCTCCATTCAGTATAAAAGAAGAATTGAAAAACTGCTCAGAAGTCCTCTTAAACTGTCAGCAAATGGTCAAACGTTTATTGTCTAATAAGAAAAGACAAAATATTTAAAGCTTATTCATTGTTCAAACCTTCATTGTCAAAAAAGAATGTAAAACTGTTATAACTCTCACTATGTCTCAACTGTCTCCAATTAGCCATTCAAAAGTTTAGTAAGTATTGACCAAGTCATTACTACACTATGCAAAACTACTACAGATGTATCTGACCTGTTAAAAATGTTTAAAAATTTTAGTATACAGAACTTGATAGTGATTATTAGCAAACTATCTTGTGAGGACCATAACTAAAAGCTTGAATCTAATTCAACTTAAAATATTATTTTACAAAATATAACTTCAGGATTTAGTTTTGATGTTTAATTCATAGTCATCACAATTATCTCACTGATTATTTATCAGTAAGTCATATCAAAAAAATTGTAACAATAATTTGTTAAACAGCAGACAACTCATTTGGCAATATCATCTTTTATAGTGTTTTTTTATGGAAGGACAATGTAGGGATTTTACCCTTAAAAAAGAATATATAAACACACAGCTGTTATATACATATATAATAATATTTCAAATAGATATAAAACAATATTTGTTTCTGATTTATTCATCATATATTAGTTTGAGTGTTGAGTTGGGATTATTTTGTTTTTGTTTAGCTTAACATATATCACCCAAATTTATTGTTAATGACTAGAAGTGGTTCAGTTTGACTCTCTGATTTAATTAATTGTTGTTTAAATATGTCATATTTTAAAATATTTATTTAGATTAATGCATGGGAAACAATTCTTTTTATAATTTCATTGTTTATGTCTTAAGATCATAAAAAATATATTACTTATTTTACATAAATCTGAGGAAAAGATATTTGGTTTTTGGTGAGATTCCAGAGATGTTTATTGGACTTTAAATTTTTTTGCATAAAAAGTATACATCTGATTAATGTAACAGCTTAAGGTGGAGTTAAAAGTAATGAATCCTTTAGTTAACATAAATCAGTTCAAATGCTATAGTTGATTATTAGAACATATGTGTCATCTTGACTATCTATTGTTATTGGTAATTTATTTAGTTACACCTTAATTGAAAATTTTATATAGTTTAATATGTGAATAACAACAAAATATTTCTGATTATATCTTCTATGTTAGATTTTAAAATTGTGAAAACCATTAATTTGCATTTTCCTTTTTATTAATACCATTCTCATTTCTATCTCATCCCTTACCCTATATGCATTTTATGAACAATCCAAACTTCATGGTAAGCCAGAATTATTATCCATTTGAAATTTTATGCCAGTGCTAACAGTTTTACATCTCTTAATTAAGTAAGGAGCTAATTTTTATCCATGTTTTGGAAGAAAAAATTGTAAATATATATTTTAATTGTTGGGGTTTTATCAGTGACATATATCAAATCCATCACATTACACCATCTCAGAAATTTTAATCAATTTATCTCACCATAACCCAAAGCCATTAAACAATCGAATCTCCAACACTAAATTTACTAGAGTGACACCTCCTCATCATCCCACCATCATGCAAAATAAAGAATTATTTTTATTTACATCTAACATCTGGTGGGAAAATGAACATTTGTTGTACCATATATATTCTTTTTGAAAAAAAAAAAAACTGAAAAAAGAGCCTTTGATATTTTTTGAAGCCTTATAGAAACTGAGCAGATAATATTTTTGAAGCTAATATTATTATATGACTCTTCACATGATAAACAAAAAGAAAATGATGCTTACTAACATACACTATTCAGCATGCTGTATTAACTGGCTTTCATCTCTAAATTAAGCAAAGAAATACCATTATTTTATTTTCAAATGCCTAATAGTTCTTAACTTTTTAAAAATATGATTAATGTATATACAAGTGGGGATTTTTGGAATTTAATTTGTGTCAAGCAAAATCAAATTATGATGTTTCAAGGGAGTGGATGTAAAATTATTATCCAAGGCAACAATTATGACCAAAAGCAGCAGTTTCTAAGAATATTCTAAAAGTAGATCTAGGCTGGAATAAGTAATGAGCTTTTATTTAGTTACTTAAAACTATATACCATTTTAAAAGTAAAAACAAATTTTATAAATGGGGGGAAAAAATAATCAAAGATTAAATGGGATTTTTGCAGATCTTGTGAAATTAAAAAAATATGAAAAAAATGTTGGACCTTCTGGATTTAAAATGAAATATGAAAAGGCATTAGATTAGAGAACAGGTGATATGTTTTATTACAAAAACATATATATTGGAAGCACAAAAATTGTGAATAAATTCAGTTATGATGACAGAAATAATAGAAAGCACATACATATATGAAAATTGCCCATATTTTGACTAAGAGTAATATGGATTTTTAGAATGTGTTAACTTTAATATATTTAACTAGGTAATGGACATTGATTAGCAGAATATATGTTACATCTTAATGCCCACCTTATGTAATTATCCATTGAATTAAAATTTGCAAATCTGAGTTTAGACTGATAGAGGTTAATATGGCATGAAGTAAATCAACTTTGATTTTCTTGTCCAAGATCTTATATGGTTTTTGATGATAAATAAAAGATAAATATTAAATTAAATTGAAAATTAGACAAAGATATATATCCTTATTTGAATCGCAGATAATTAAAATTCACAAAGTAGAAAGGGGATTCAATTTATTTTTACTATGAGGATCACTATGAAAGTTAATACTTTGTGTTTTTAGTATTATATATATATATATATATATATATATATATATATATATATATATATATATATATATATATATATATATATATATATATATATATATATAGTAAAAAGCCAACAAAACCACCTTTACTTTATTAAAGTGTCATTTTTGATTTTTTAAAAAAAATATCTTTGATTTGATTTTTATATATTGAGTGCTATTATTGGTTATGGTTGTTAGTCATAGTTATTATTGCTTGGATTTATTATTATTTTTATTTATTGATGGTACATGGCTTTAATTATTATTATTATTATTATTATTATTATTATTATTATTATTATTATTATTATTATTATTATTATTATTATTATTATTATTATTATTATTATTATTATTTGATGGTGAGATTTTAAATAGTAATAATGACATGTTCTAATTAATATGTGTGTATATCAATATTATAAATAAAAACATATAAATTGTTAATTATAAAAAAGATTATTTTATTTTTAGTGATTATTAAAAAATGCAATGTTATTATTTATGTATATATATATGTTAAAACGAAGATTTGCACGTGTTAAATATATAAAATACATATTTTGCGGGTTCATCCATGTTAAAAACTTTTAATATCAATATACTGACGTTTCGACTTGGTCACACAAGTCGAGACGTCAGTATATTGATATTAAAAGTTTTTAACACGGATGAACCCGCAAAATATGTATTATATATATATTTATAAGCTATCAAATAAATTTTTGATGTAATATTTTTTATATGATTAACATTATTTTACTTTGAATGTTATTGTTAAAAAAATATTTATCAACAATTGTTGTTAGGTTGGCTTGTTATTTTGCACATGAAAAAAAAGAAAGAAAGGAGATCGCCATTAAAAAAGTAAAGGAGAGATCAATTGTACTTTATAAACTCGTTATCTTTGTTGTTCAGAATAATTGGATAAACTACTATACTTAAATATATCAACAATGGAGGGGTAAATAGAATATATTGCAATCAAGGCTGACTGCACCTTTTTTCCCTTATCCTAACTCAATTTAAAAAAAAAAACTAAGCAATAACTCAACATATATGTATTTACATTGCATCTTGAGCTTAACATTTAAGATAGCTATCTAAAGATCTACAATTATAAATTTAATAACCATTCGAAAACAATTGGAATTAATTAAACAATATATTAAATTCAATATTTCAATTTTAAGTTAGGAAATCTTGAAAAGTAAAATACTCATGCATTAGAACTTACAAATCATTGTTGACATAATATTTTCTTTAAAATTCAACTTATGATGGAGTGCATTCAAATATTAAGAAATAAAGAAATAAAACAACAGAATAAGTTAGACTTTTAAAGGGTAAAAAATAATTTTATTAATTTAAATATGTTTATGTATATATATATTTGAGATTGATATTTTTTTTAGTTAAAAAATGAAGTGTTAATTATAAATATAATTTTATTCTATTTAACATGTCTTGTTTAAAAAAATAAATATTTTATAAATGTCAAAATCAACATTAAGTATTTAAAATTTGAAAATAAAGAGTATACATTTAAATTGCATATGAGTTGCTATAAACGTCTATAATAAGTTAGATTTGTCTTTACAAATTTTACTATCAAAAATGTTATTATTTATATATCTTAATTCTTTTAATATTTTTTTTATTATTTGATAATTAGATGTGCTCTTAGGGATCATGAATCAAATTGATTTATTAAAAGTTATTTAAAGTTAGAAATAAGTATTCTTCTACCTGTCAGTTAGAAATCATCATTATATTTTTTTGGGATGTGTATGTATATAAAACTAACAAACAAAAGATTATGTGAAATAAGTCACATATTTATATGAAGTGATAGGTTAGCACTAATTATCTGAGTAGCCAAAAAGATATTATATTTATAGACCTGAGTAAGTCTCATTATAGATAATAAATTTGAGTATTCGATGCTTGTAGAAGTTTACATCATTGAATCGAGATGTTCTGTGGAAAAAAAATTGAAGGAGCATCAATTATTATATAACTGAATTAAAAATAATGTAAATAGTCAATGTAATACATTTTCAGTATTCTTTGACCATGAAACAACTTGTAATTAAAATTTACATTTAATAATAATGAAATAAAAATATTAATGAAAGAAAGAAATCATAAAAAGCAGAAAATTAAAGAGGCAATATTAATTGATAAATATAAGAATGATATTATTAATAGGCAAGTTGTGAATACGGCCATACATAGCTTATGGAAATATAAGTAACATTAAGTTTGAAAATTTGAAATTCAGTTTAAGCTGAGGAGCATTTATCATGTAATCGAAAGCACTACAAAAGAATTTAAACTATAATATTTACCGTTAAAATTTATTTATTTATATACATAATATTTTATAATACGTACTGTATTTTAAATTTTATATATATATTGTTAGTTAGTCAAATTAACCCTGAGAATAAATTATAATGATAGGTCTTATTATTGTTCTGTATGATTTTGATTTATTTCATGTATAGCTAGTTGGAAGGGTAGATAAACAATTTATCCAAATATAATTGGATAATGTTATTCATTACATTTTGGTTCCTCAATGATTGGGGCTAATTTTTTTTTTCATATGTGAAGGGCTTTTATTACATTTGATCCAAAACATTTGGGATAAACGACACCATTACATTTAGCACGCAACGTGTTAGGCATGAATACTTAGATTTACCACATGTGTATAAATATAATCCATTACATTTGCCACCCAATGATTGAGATAATTCCATCTAAATTCATTTAGATTATACTATCCATTACATTTGGCTTTCTCAACGATTGGAACCATTTAAATTGTTAAGAACTTTCTTTATATGTATATACAAATCCATTACTATATATATATAAGTAATGAATAAATCAAGATAAAAAAATAGTAAATTTTCATTACCCAACACTTCTAAGCCTCATAACTTGTTTTTCCTTCAATGTTTTCTTATTTAATAATACTGGGCAAATTTTTACTCTGCATACAGTTATTTAAACATTGTTTTATCTTTTATTTTATTTATATAATAACCAGTTTTATAGACACATGATAACTACATATAGAAAAATATTTTTACCAAATTTTATTTTTCAAAGTAATCATTAAATTAAAAAAAATAACGGTGATTGTTAAGAATATTTAATATGAAACATTTGTCAAGATACAATTATATTTATAAAGAATTATTTTTAAGATTTCTATATTTAAAAAAAATGGAAAATATAATAACATTATCATATTGATGCAGTCAAAATTATCCGAACATTTGATTTTAAATTAAATTTGCTAGTGTCCACTCGATTTATAAATTCTGTTAAACAGAAATGTGGTTTGACCAATCTTATTTCATTATTGATTTTTATTTTCCGTTTCACAACTAGAAAGAAGTCTTTTGCGACTATTTCATTTTCAAGAATGCAAGCTAATATTTTCTGGTCGTTTCTTTTACAAATTCCGAAACTAGATTTTGAAAAGCACTCTGGGAAAGTAAACATCTATAGGTTTTTAAACAATTGTGTTTTTTTTTTTTGTTTTTTACTTGCTATTTACATAGAAATAAAGTCAAGTCAAAAGAAATCTAATTTCACAAAGTTAGCTGAATATTTTATTTTCTTCATACGTTAAAATTAAGTAGAATGCGCTTTCAAAATTTTTGATCTTTTGCAAAAAAGGCTATTAATTCTTTCATCTATTTATCTATTTTTATGCAAATTATTATGCAAGAATTTTTTTTTTATTAGGTTATTCGAAAATTAGATTTATTAATTAAATTTGTTTTGCATCTACTGTTACGTACTGTAATTGTAAGTCTGCTCATAAAAATAAAAAAATAAAAATGTTTAGTTATAAGAAATAATAATAGCTGTAATAAAGATCCTTACTTCACAATTAATTTTTGTTAATTTGCTATAAATCGTTATATTTTTTTTATATAATATTTAAAAATAACATTAGTATATTCTCATTTTAATAAAGCGGTAAGTGTTTAACTTGAGAATGCATGCCATTCGGTACGTATAGCGTATATATGTGGGTGAAGTAGTTTGCTTATATAAATCAGAGAAGAGTAAAAATAGATTAAAGAAAAATGTGCGTATTGTATTAACTTTTATTTTTAAGTTTAGTTCTTAACAAAAATTTAAAAAAATGAAGCACCTTTAATATATATAGATTATTATTTTAAAATAAATGTGTAATATATTTATTAAGAAAATTAATATAATTAATTTTATTTAACTTCGTAAAAGTTTTAAATTAATATTTTTACCAGATATGTGATATAAAAAATGCGTAGCTAAATCTAATAAAAACTTTGGAACATTTAATTAAAAAATACGCGTGCACGAGATGCTTAGCAAAAAACATATACAAATTATAGGAAAAATAAAATATATATATATTTTTAAAGGACAATAAAATTGACTATTGCAATAAAGATTTTATTTTAAAATTGAGTGCTGTAAACAACAAAAGAATGGAAGAGTATAATTATTGTGGGCTGACGTCGTGACGGGCCTCTAATTATCTTGGCCAAAATCATCTGGTTATAAAATTATATATTATCTAGGTCGTAGTTCTCAAAGGATTATAAAATAATCTTATATTAACAGCATCTCATGGCAAAAATCTTTTTAAAATAGTAAATGATAACATTCTATTATTCAATTTTAACCATAAAATGTTACTCTATTTTAACTAAAAATTTCAAAACTCTAGAGCTCTATTCATTTCATTGTTATAAAACTTCTAAACTATTTTTAAAATAATTCGTTTATTCTAGTTAATGGACATATTATCTTAAAACTGTTTGTTCTGAATTATTTATGAAATGGAAACATCTAACTAAACCTAATATATTATTGCAATATCTAATCATATTTATTCAGAATAGACAAGTTTAGACACACAACAAAATAAAGTTACCCAAATTATGTAATGGTATAATAAACTAATATATATTACTTTATACATTATTTTATAATGCTTACATTACATTTGTGTTTGTTAACAGTATGTAAATGTAAAAAAGGTACACCTTTTTAAAAATCTGATTACCTATTAATTTATTTATTTTAATGTTTAAAAAATAATGTAACATTTATACTACATGTTAAGGCTTAAAAATTAAATATGATAATTGGATTTATATATTACTCATTTAAAACACACACACATTAGGCACATATATATTTTTAAGCCATTCTAACAAGACTTGACAAAAAATTAGAAAATAACTTTTAGATTTTAAACCTAAAGCAATGCTTGAATATATATATATATAAATTCTAATTGAAATAATAAATTTAACAACCCTTAAATCTGCAGAAGTACTTTCGATTAATTTCTTAAACCTGCCTCAACTGCCATTAAATTGAAAACATGTAAATATAAATATAAATTTGATTTTGAAAATGTGAAAATTCTTCATGAAGAGAGAAACCATAGTAAAAAAAAATTAAAGAGGCATTTTTTATAAACAGGAATAAAATGCATTTAATAACTCGACAAGCTGATAACATTAAAATATGAGATTCATGGAATTTGAATTGATGACGTTTGCTTCCGCTTTTGTTTTTGAATTTAATGGCAGTTGAGGCAGGTTTAAGAAATTAACCAAAAGTACTTCTGTGGATTTAAGGATTGTTTGCAATAGTTTGTAAACCGTTAAATCTATTATTTCAATTATAATTACAATTTTGTTTTTAATTAATGGACATTTTATTATATATATATATATATATATATATATATATATAAAATGTCCATTAATATAAATATATATATATCTCTATATATATATATATATATATATATATATATATAGAGAGAGAGAGAGAGAGAGAGTACCAATAGATGTCACTCAATATATAACTTGCTTTATTGATAAATGAAACAAAGTAAAGAGAAAGAGATTGATAAAAAAATTAATAGTGCTTTTATATAATAAATATAATGTAGCTAGAATTGTATGGAAGGGAGTTGCAGTAGTGGGTTAACATATGGTGATGATGCATTATGTGTTAGTAAAGGGGTATTAGATTATTTAAAAAAAGTACAAAGGGAAGTAGGAAGACATGCATTGGATGCAGATCTGTGGATAGCAAGGGAGGTAATTTAAGAAGAAATGGGATGATCAAGTTTTTATATGTGAAATGCAAAAAGTAAAATGAAAGTGTTTGGTAGGTTGCAGTTTGTGGATAATAAAAAAAATAGCTAAAATAGTATTTAATTTGGTTATAAGTAAAGGGTGGGCAACACGATGGGTGAGAAAAGTAATGTGGTATGCAAAAGATTTGGATAAAGAATTTGTATCATTATACTTGTACAAAAGGTTGGATGATTGTGTTAGGAGAATTGTTGAGTGTTATAGTGGTAAGGAATGGGATAAAAGAATGCATGCATTAATAAAGCATTGGGAGTTGGAGAGATGGAGAACTAGTATGGAAAGTTAAAAGTGTTTGTTTATATATATATATATATATATATATATATATATATATATATATATATATATATATATATATATATATATATATATATATATATATAGTATATATAAGTAAACAGAACATTGGGTGTGAGTTAATTTATGATAATAGCAAGAAAAGTAGTTTATTGTTTAAGGTTCGAATGGGATATTTAGCAACAAGAGAATATACATGTAAATGGAAAAATATGAGTGATTTAGTCTGCAAATTGTGTAAGGAAGGCATAGAAAATATTAGGCATTTGTTAATTGAATGTAAATGCTTGAAAGCACAAAGGGTACAAATAATAAAGTTATGGAAGAACAATTATGAACAAAGTGATTATATAGAAAGTAGGCTATTGGTTTTTATGCTGGGTTTGAGAAAAGATAGTGGGGATTTAGATATAAAGACCATAGAGTTGACAAAGATTGTGTTGTGAAAATGGGATGAAGCAGATTATTGGAAATCTTAGGGTGGGGAATGAAATGGGACGGTAGAGTGGCTAACAAGTTTCTCTGGGCATAGTTGTTGAAAGATTCCTGACTCCATTTAAGAAAAAGTCACAGTGTATCACATCACATCACATTGATATATATATATATACAAACAGAAATAAAAAGTGTGAATTGAAGAAAATAAATAATATTTGAAAAAAGCTATTGGATGATAAAATACCTTTTTTAAACTTCTCAACCAATATTATTTAAGAATGAGAAAAAAATAGCAAAGGAAAAAAAAACGATTTTAAATCTCACTACTCCATGATTTGGGAAAAAAGTTCAGAGGAAAGGACTTCTTATTGTACTGAATCATTAACTATTTAGTTATTATATGGATGCTCCTGGAAATAATTCTATGAATTCATGATTTATTCCAGAGAATATTAAAATTAACATTATTAATATATATATAATTTTTTGGGTTGCAAATAAACATAATTTTATTTTTAAATTTTAATTTGTATTTATTTTAGTTAATATATATAATTCATTGATGTGTAATAGTTTAATATTTTCATACATATTTGAACCCTAAAATGTTATTCTTTGATTATAGATATTTAATGGAGAGGTGTATTAATATGTCTATCAGACTATTGAAATTAGCCATAGTGCTCAACAAGATTTTATTGTAGCATATTTTAGATACATATATAATATCAAGTGTATATATCTATGAAGGCATTTATTAGTGCTTTTGTAAAAGTTATAAATTAATTTATAATTTGTATGCTCATATAGTGCATTTATATACATGTTATAAAAATATACAATCATTGTCTAAATTAGAATTCAGACATCTTTAGTCAAATTAATTGTCATTTGGTTAAATAAAATTACACTTTACTGCACATAACACTGATATTTCTATTTCTCATATGAGCCTTACTAGATACTCTTTCTATACAACTCTTATTTCTCATTTTCACCAAATTTTCCATTGCACGTTTGCTTCCTAATTTATAGGATTTGATAACACAATATTTTTAGCAATAAAAAAAACTGGTGTCAGGCAACTTCTTTCATTTTGATAAACATTTACAATTACACAATAGGTTTTATTTCTTTTCTTGTTCACTTGTAATTCAATAAATAGGGAAGGCCTACTATACAGGAAAGATTAAAATTATATTTGTTTCTACTGCTTAGAACTGCTTTTGATTAGGTCAATCATATTCATAACACAAAGACAGGTATGTGTGAGAATGAACATGTATATTATTTAATAAACAAGATTGTAAATTTACATATACAAGTTGCATGATAATGTGACACATAAGTTTTTTATTTATTGTTTGGATGTTGCTTGCAATAAACCATGCAATTAACTATTGTAAGTCCTGTGTCAACAGCACCACTAGATTAGCACAGTACCAGTGAATATACGAATGTCATAAAACATGATCTAGCATATAATCATTATTAATAAAGCATGAGACTGAGTTGGGTCATAATTTCAATCTGCTTTACATTTAATTTGTTTGTTCTGAGTGTAATGATTGAAAAAGAAAATACAAAGAGGCAGGGTTTATCACTAACAGCATCCATGTAATACATAAAACAGACTCATGTGATGCATTATCATGCATGTCATATAAGTAAATTTACTGACTCACATATTAATTAATCTACATGTGCATTTTCTCACATATCTGTATTTGTCCTGTGATTATGGCAAGTGTGGTTAAAAGAAGTGCTATGCAATAAAAACTGTTATATACTTTTTGAATTTTTTCTCTATAGTGGATATTCCCTATTTATTGATTTAGAATTACATTCTGGTTTCCCAACTTTATGGACTTGAAAAAACATTTGACAGCAATTCGCATTAATGATATTTTAATCGAGGCTAAAATCAAGTATAATTTTATATATATATACATACATATTTATTGGATATATATGTCAATTAAAAAACTCCACAATATTTATATCATTGTAATATATATATATATATAAATCTTTTGTCTTTTGAGGTATTGAGATTTTACCTTGAATATTAGAAGTAAATAACAATTGTATTAGATATTAATTTCAAGATTACCAAGCTGGTAAACCGGTAGTTAATTAAACCTTTAGGCTTTGGTAAATATGTAATAAAATCATGTTTTGACTTCGTCTCAAGAATCAAGGATGTAGAATTGAACCCAGACATAAGGCTGGCATCAATAAACATAACTGAGTTGTATGGATCCATCAACAAAGTAAAATCCATCAAAATTGTTAAAGAACTGTCACACAGAAACATAGACCAGGCATGGATTGCTTTCATAGTTGAGTTTTTGAATTGGCTTGACAAAAACATGATGACAACATTTAATTGACAGAAGTACCACATGAAGGATGGATGGCCCATAGGCCTACCAATTAAAAGAATCATTTCCAACATTGTTATTAACCATTATGAAGAGCATGTTTTGCCAAATTATGATAATACTGCATAATCCAAAATTTATACCAGATATGTTGATGATTTGTTTGTGGTTGCTAATGCAGAAGTCATCAATGAAATCAAAAATAAATTACAAACAGGTCACTTTAAACATTCAACACAAAATGGGAAGACTCTAACAAACAAGTAAAATATCTGGATATACAATACAACATGAAAACACATACCTGAACTTTGAGATGATAGTCAAACCTTATAAAGTAAGAGGTCACATCAACCCAATTTTAACACATCCATCAACCATAAATTAACAGGTCTTACATCTTTTTTCTATAGAAACAAGCAATTGTGCAAGTTTGAAGCAATAAAAAATTAAATTTAGCAGCATGCAAAAGGAATTATTAATTATAGGTTTTAAACAGGGCATCATCAATAGAAAAATCATATGGTTTCAAAACAAAATGACTAATACCACACCAATGTGGATAGACATGGGATATTATTGCCATACATATTGAACATGCACAAAAAATTTTGTTCAATTTTCAAAAGAAGCTTTCAGTTTAGTTTTCACACCCCTCCTAGTTCCAACAGACTAATCAATAATACAAAAGACTGATTAACTCTTACTCAAACTCCACAAGTAATCTACAATATCTCATGCTTACAAAAATTGTAAAGTCTCATATTATGGTGAAACCAAAGCAGCACTGAAAACTAGATTATCTCAACATAAATATTCATGTATGAAAGCACATTTCAATCCAACACACAATGTCTTTTTCTCATAGCACCAAAAGCTTTCAGGATATCCATGCAGAACCACAAATAATCAGCTTAGTCTTCAGAGAGGAAAACGATTTGAGAAAAAAGATAAAAGAAGTATGTTTTATTGCAATTGACAGAAAGGAAACATGTTATTCTATATCCAGGATATTGAATACTTGAATTTTGCATACATTTGTATAATATTGGATATTCTGTCACTTCACAAAAAGCTATTATTATAAGAGCCAAGACTCTTGAAAGTGCTCAGCCTGTTGTTTAATAAGATATTAAACAGTAGCTTTGTTCTTATGCATTTATAGTGTTAGTATTGAATTACTGTATATTATGCATGATTTACATTAGTTATTTTAGTTTATTTAAGAATATAAAATTTTTATTGTATGGAAGGTACTAGAAAGAAAAAAAATGTGTTGGGCAGGTCTGAATGAAGTCGAGTTGCCATGATGACAATTCTCCATCAAATTTTGTGAAAAAATGGTGAATCTCAAGCTAAATCTGATTAAAGATTTAGAGAAACTCAAATCAAATCATCAAAACATTGAATAATTTTGTGCCAAATTTAATTAACAATAAAAAAAAATTTGCTGCTAAGTCTGAAAATTTTATGAGAGGTTTGAAAAATCTTATATTTAGTGTCAAAATCTTCAAAGGGAAATGTTAATTGAACAAGAAGATAACAGAATCTTTTGTAATGAAATAAAAAAATTTTAAAGAATAAGCTTCAACTTCTTTTCAAATATTCACTGAAAATTTAGACAGGAGAAAACAATTACTGTTAATCAATATAAGGAAGATATTCTTGTTACTATTGAGAATAAATGCCAACACATCATTTGTTGATGTTAGTTGTCAGTCTAGAGAAATACAAGGGCAAATTAATACAGAAATACAAGCCATAAAGTGTTGTTTTGATAATGTTGAAGCAGAAGTTAGACTGATAGGATTAATGAACCACAAATGATTAGAGATGATAAAAAAAGATCTTTGTAACCAGAAGAATTTAAACAATCTTTAATACCAATGGGAGTTGAAAATATTAAAACCTAGGTAAAAGAATTAGATAAAAAGATGATAAGCATGGTTAGGAAATGCAAATTTATATTTATGCAAAGCAAAGTAGATATTAATGGTAATTTTGGAGGTGTAAATGATCAGGTTGAAAGTTTGGAATAAGTATTGCGTGAAAAGATTATTGTCATGTAATAATTGAAAATAAACTAACAGACATACATATTAGTGCAAACAATATTAGAGATAATTCAGAAACCATGAATCCCCATCATGATTTAAAAGAAAAAAATAAAGAACAGAGTTGGAACCCTTGTATTCAAGAAAAGGTTAGGAATACAGATGGAAATATTTGAAAGAATGAAAATAATAAAACACCACTTGCATTGGAAGAGATTAATGCAGATGAATGTTCATGCCAAAGAATCCAAATGCATCTAAATTTATAAAATTGAAAAGTATTTAAGCATAAATACAATGAAAATTCTTCAGAATATTTAAGTAGACTGGAAAAGTTATTTGCATTAAGTAAATTGAATATGCATAATAAATTAACCATTAGCAGCAATCATCTTTACATATCAGCAAAAGATTGGTGAGAGCCATTGTTTTGTAAATCACAAACATACATTGATTATAAGCACACTTGATTATGTTCATTATAGCCACTACTGTCCTGGTTATTAAATAACCAAAGAAACCAAAATGTATGGGTACTGAACTGGGTTCAGACCCATATGACTATATAAGCTAATGGGCTTAAATTGAAAACATTAAGGTGTTTTCAGTTTAAGTCTCATAGTTTTGTAGCTACATGGAGATAAAAGGTGGTTGCTGGAGGGTGGCATTAGATCCTAAGTTCTAGGTGCAGTGCTCTCAGATCCAAGGCTCCTCACTGATGAAGGCCACAAGCCAGAAACTAGTCTGGGGGTATTGGATGAGTAGGCACTAGATGGGGATTTTATGCATAAAGCCTTCTGGCATCCATTGATTACTGTAGCTTACTGTGTGCGGCAATACATATAGTGAGTTTTGCCTGTTTTAACCATAGCTATACACAAGCATAAGAGGTGGTGGTCATGTGAAGTAAAAGAAGTAGTTGAAGTCTTATGAGTGCTAGGAGTTAGAGAAACTTTTTTCAGAAAACCCTCCAATGTTAATTTCTGGTTAACTTTTTTCAGAAAACCCTCCAATGTTAATTTCTGGTTAGCATAAACACATTATGAAATAATTTTTATCAGACAATGACTGATAAATATTCCAGGAGGAAATTTCCCTATACTAATTATCCAAAATCATACAAAAATAGTGCATGACCAACTAGAGATAATGGTTTATCATCTAGTACATACTCCATTGATATTATTTTAGATTTATTAAAACATTCAGAGCTAAACTTAATATTTAACCATTAAAGAAATTGGGACCTTCTGGGAATGATTCTTACTGCGGATGTCTGAGGATAATTTAGAAAAAACTTACTAATAACAAAGCTAAAATATATGGATTTTAACCCAGAAGCCTGAACCAATTGATTATAATTTTGTAATAAATAGATGGCCTGAAATTAATGTTGTATATGAAAACATTGTAGTCAAAGGATTGTTAGACACAGGTAGACAAGTGTCAATTATCACTGAAACTTTTAATAAATAAAATTTATAGTTTAAATCCATCTATTTCTACATTGTCATTTAAGCAATGGAAAGTTACACTCTCAAATATAAAAAAAAGACTAAATTATTTACATTCAAGTAGGGCAAGGACACAATTTAATGCATGTTGCATTGAACATTCCTTTTCTATTTTGCAAGGACTCATCTATGAACTAGCATTGGGCTCTCATTTTATGAATCAATACAACTATGTCTGGATTATGCAAATGGCAGGTAACATGTCAAGATAAAAAATGTAATTTCAGCTTCCTTGTATCACACCTATCTATAAGTTTACTACATCTTCAATAACATTTTATTAATTTGAAATTAAATTAAATCTAGAAGAATCTACTAATTTAAACATGAAAAATAAAAATGAATTTTATCATGTATTATATAAGTTGAAGATTTTTTTTTCAAAACAACCTGGGATTATCAAAAAATACACACACCATATTTATTTAAAAGAGTATCAACCATTTCAATGTAAGTCCTACCCTATACTGTTTTAGTATAAGGTGAAAGTTTAATATCAATTAAATCAAATGATTAAATGGGATATTATAAGAAAGTGTGCCTCATCATATTATAAGCCTTTAATAGCTGTAAAAAAAAAGATGGATCCATATGCATTGGTTTGTATGGAAGATTTTAAATCATAACACTTTCTCTGAACACAATATCCCTTTACTATATAAGAATTGTCTACCAAATTTAGAAAAAAAAACTATTGTGGACCTGAATACTAGTTATTGACAAATATTTTTGCACCCAGATGACAAGAAGCATACTGCTTTTCAATATGAAAGTTAATTCATGTTTTTTATAGAATATTTTTTGGTTTAATAAATACTGGAGCAGGCCTAATTAGATGTTTTGATCAAGTTTTGTCTGTGGAAATTAAAAATAGTCTTATATGTTGAAGACATTGTAATTGCTTCCATTGACCTGACAAGATATATATATATAGCATTTACAGCTTTTCTTTGTTGAATACCATAATTGCTTCCATTGACCTGACAAGATATATATATATAGCATTTACAGCTTTTCTTTGTTGAATACCATAAAAAAAATATAAAGATGAATTTGAAAAAAAATATTATTATGGCAGAAGAAACTGGTTTTTTTTTTGGGAAACATTATGGAAATTCAAGGCATTAAACCTCACCCAGATAAGACAGCTGCAATTCAAAACTTTCTTGTGTCAAAAAATAGAAAACAACTATGTTTTTTCTTTGGCATTAGCAACTTTTATCATCAATTTTTATAACACTTTGCTTATGATACTGTGTATCTCTTCCAGGTATTACAGAAAGAAAATGTGTGAAAGTGGTATGAATTTAAAATTATTAAAGACACATTTTTAAATGAAGTTATATTATCATATTCAAATTTTAATCGACTTTTTTTACATACAAGTACATAGTAATGGTTATGGATGAGGATTTATATTATTTCAGCTCAATGAGCAACAAAAACTACAAGTATTGTAATTTAAGTAGATTTTTAAAAAAAGCAAAGTTGCATTACTCCACAACTAAAAAAGAAGCTGTAATGATTGTGTGGCCTTCCAGAATCTGCATCAACTTTTATTGGGATCTGAAGTCATTGTTGAGATGGATCATAAAAGTTTAGAAGTTTTAAATTATATCTATCTTAAAAATGATTGTTTGACATGATAGAGTTTGTTTATGCAGCAATTTAATTACAGCATACAATACTGTAAAATATATAATGTAGTAAGCTGTTACACTTAGCTAAGAACATACAAAGTTAAAACATCATCATCCATATAAATAATTTACACATTACCTTAATCTTTTAATCATTGCTAAATCTATAAAAAAAATGATTTGAAGATTTTAAATAAGCTACAGTTACTTGACTCAAAATCAAGCCCTATTATTAATCATTTATTTGAAACCATTAAACCTGGAAATGCTGATAATTAAGCTAATGATAAATATGTATGTTGCTATAAATTAACAGAAAGTCTGCTAATGTATAAGGCTATAGAGGATGGCAATGAGTCATGGAAAATTGTTATTCAACTTTGAAGAAAAAAACTGATTTGTTCATTGTTTATATGGGAATTACAGTCCTAGAAAAACATAGTGTGTAATGTGCAAACTATTATACTAGCTTATAATGTATGTCACCATCCTAAACCATTCAAATCTGAAAATTGTTTAAAACAAAATACTGAAACCAATCTTAAGCTTGTAAATTACATCCAATTTTATCAGATGAACCAAACAAAATTCCATCGAGATATTTTTATGGCTTCCTTTTGCCTTTTCAGAAATATAAATTTATATTTGTAGCACAGGCCAGCACTCAAAATGTTATTAAACTATGCAAAATATGTGAATCCCACTTATAGAAAAACCCAAATCAATTCTGACTGACTATGCTGTGCTTTCATGTTTCTTGAATGGACAAATTTGCTAGAAATTCAAGAGATAAACATATACTTATTTCTCTACATAAATATCAATCAAATCCTTATAAAAGAGTTATAGATGAATTAGGGCATGTATTGGGAGTGTATTTTAAAAGGAATCACAGTGGCTGGGTTAATAAATTAAAACAGATAATTGTTCATATATTGAATCCTTAAATGAATCTATAGGTTTTATTCCAACTTGCTTACATTTTGCTCACAATGAATCCATGATGATAAAAATTTCAATGCCAGTAATACCAGCAGTCATAGAACATAATAAGGATTTAAAAAGTGTTCGGGAGGGGGGTTTAATTAAAATTGTGGAGAAACATATTTCACAATCTTCAAAAAGACCAAGTCAATTTAAATTTAATAAGTTAATTGTAGTAAAAACTTTTCAAGTTAATAATCCACAAGCACATAAATTAAAAAAAAAAAACAACAACTGTAACTTATATAAGGTACTTTGTAAAATAATGAAAAATATAATAAAAAATGCATACATGATTGAAAACCCTGAAAACTTTAATTAAAGAATCGTACAATGCATGCGAGAAATTTGAGACCTATAGTTTTAATATAAATTGAATGTCTAATCCTATTTGGTTTTATTTAGTAATAACAATATTTAAAAAAATCATCTAAATTTATATATTAATCTTATGAGAATAGTTACGTTCAATTTTTTTTTTTTTTGGTTATATGAATAAATTTAAGAAACCTTTTCATGGTTTAAAAAAAATGTCTAGAAAGTTTTATT
>JAQFVV010007923.1:0-49724 GCA_028023455.1 Epiperipatus broadwayi
TATACGTATATATAAGTTTTGGCCGGTTTCAAACTCCTTCACAATACATTTATAATATTATAAAGGTTAGGTGAACGAACCGGCACGTTCGAGCAAAATGGGAGATCTTATTAATAGCTTTAACTATCAACAATGGCCCATCTCGGCTGCTAGATTCAAACCCCTACCATCCAAATACTTTATTTGTTTCGGGGTAAACCCCGGGGCGCCAGCTAGTCTGAAGACTAACATATTCGGGTAGTAGGCTCATAATCCAGCGCTCGAAACAATTCCCTTAACCAGCCCAGTATAATTTTAATCAATGATATTTATTGTTAATAAGAGATTGATAAAAAGAATTGACCGACAGATCAAGTTTAATTTTAAAAATAATTTATTTCAATCAACATCAATTAAGTTTAAATATAATTTACTAACCAACATAAACGCATTCTAAACATTTTATAAATCCAAATTTCACACACGCACATTTTTTTTTCTTTTTTTAAATTAACATATGATAGGATATTTCATGAACAAAGCAACATAATCTTAGACATTTAAATTAACTCTCATTCGCAAAAATAATAATAAAGCATTAATAACATTTGAAACTCACGCACACACATCAATAGTTCCTTTTATGTATGATAGAGTTCATATAATGTTAATCTTCAATATTTACGGATTACAGTGGTGACTACTACTTGTAAATAATAATAAAACAGATACCTAGGATTTTTTTTCTTGTCGGTGGCTACTTCTGCTGCTTCTGATGGATTGTATCTAACCGGTTAGATTTTGTTTATGGAAGAGAATTTATGGTAATCCGTTGGTTTCTTCTTGGAGACAGCTGCACGTTTTGACGGAGGGTTTCTGTGTTGTTATCCAGACATTATTTCTCAGGCAGGTTTTGATGATCTTATTGGACTAAAAAGGCTGGAGCACAAGCGTATATTTCCAAAAGCTTTTCAGCACTGCATTTCTGTAAACTGACACAGTAAAACTAGACTGAATTTCAAACTCCAACTGACTGAATGATAAAACGAAAAAAAAGTCTATTTATACCTGCGAAGTGTTTTTGTTTTAATATCCTCCGGCAATACGTGTTGTCGAAATTCCTTTAGATTAATTATAGGACAACGTGTTTTTCGATTGAATATTTGATTAGTAGTAGCTATTTTAAAATGTGTTGTTTTCATATCTTTAATTAGCAGTCCACCACTGTGTTTCTTTTGAAATACATTTCATTTCTTTATTTATTTTTTTTTTTATATATCTTACATGCATACTTTTGTTTACATTCGCACGCACTAATATAATCTATTATAATAAACTGGAATGAAAAGAGATTTTTATATTTTTTTTTTAAACTTTTAATTTATAATAATAATACTCTTTAACTTTTATGAAACTCTTAGTTTGTTTTTTTTTTTGTTTTTTATAGGAAAACTCCCTCTCCCCTCTTTAAAGTAATTAATTGTAACTTTCAAATTCTTTTTTCCAAAAGATTTTGATAATAATTTTTATACAAAATTATTTTATATACATGTGCCAATTTGGCATTGGCACATTACACCCCCCTCCGTTTTAGAGTAAAATGTGTCATTTTTGACCATTTTATCTCTTGCAATTTTAATTGTTGACTATAAAGATTTATTAATTAATTTTTTTTTTATTTTAGATAATTCCTACACATGTGTATACGTGCAGCATAATTCTACACCTACTAATATTCTAGATATCGAGTTATTACTGGACTTGCATACAGGGAATCTATAATAAATACATCCCTTTTTGCACTCACCATAAGGTGCAGCAGTACCAAGAAAATAACCTAAAAGGATATCTAAATAAATACATTTAAGATACTCATCATAAGGTATCGTATTTACCGAATATTACAGTGTATGTGCGCGTATATACCCATGCATACTTACCTACTCGTAATACACATTAGACTGACTTTATACTTTTATTACTAATCTTATAATATTATTTGTAAATCGTTACGAACATCTTTATTTAACACATGTGTATATGTGCATTGATCACTTTTCCTAAGTATTGACCATTTCAAATTCTTATTTTTCTAGAGTGCATTTTTAGTTTTTATTTTCATCATTAGGTAATAAATGTAATATTAAGAGAAGTAGGCAGCAAAGTATAAGGCAATTCAACACACAGATCGACTTTGTGCTGATTTAAACCAACTTTTAATTTCTTGCGGAAATCGTGACCACAGCATGGGCAACTGTTGTGCACAACGGATCATGAAAAGGGACTTTAAGATTGCGAATGGCAGGACTATCTCTACTGCACATTCGACTTACTAAAATATTTATTTTATTTGGTTACTGGGAATTTTTCCTCCAGATTTATTAATTTTTATATGCCAGGACTTTTCTACTGGCGCATCATCATCAATATTAATTATTTTTCGCACTACCCATCTGTAGAACAAAGTCACCGCAAGATAAGGCCCAATCAAACAAAAGTCAGGCCTGGAATTTATCTCCTTGCCCAAATACTCGTACACACCTCAATCCCAACTTAATACCCTTTTCCTTTTTTTTTTTTTTTTTTAACTTGATTTGATAATGTTTTATTTCCATTAATACGTTCATTATACACTTATTTATTTCATTTTTAAAAAAAAAAACATTTTCATTTCGTTTGTCTATTTTGATTTTACACGTTTATTTTGTGTATGTCACGCTCCGCTATGTTCTAGACTTATGAGCTGGGATATCAATATAATCGATAAGACATAATCGAGGGTTTTGACATTTTAAAAACTCTAAGATTATTATATATTTACTATTATTAACTTTAATCTTTCTTAATTATTCGAACTAACTTGATACTCATTTATTTTTTTTTTTTTTTTTTAAATTTTAGCAAACATTGTCCATTTTTCCCAGTCCATGGTCGATACTAATTGGTCAAACCAGCAAATCCGTCAGATTACATATTTTTAATTTTTGTCTGGCGGTTCTTTATTATTCAGCCCTCCAAATAACTTTAGTGATCTAGTGTTAAACGTTCCTTTTTCTATATTACCTTTGGCTATCACAAAGGCATTGAAGTCAGTTTGATGGACTATACTATATGGGCTTTTGTAAAACATCTGATTTTTTTTATAAATGTATTTCCGACGATGACTCATGGAGTTATTTGTAATGTGCATGTTCGCACTCAGCTGGTCTGGCTTTTTTATTTCAGTTTGTGGGATATTTTGACTACGATTTGTTTGATTTACTTTTACAGTTAAATTTATAACTTCAACTTTTATTTCTACAATTATTTTTCTATCTTCTATCTTATTTTTTTCTATTGCTTGGTAAGCAGTCTCTATTTTATTCTCTACTTGTGTTTTAATTTCTTCTATTTCTTCCCTAATTTCTTCTTTTATTTTATTCTGGCCCATTTCGATCAGGTCCTTTAATTTTTCAAGCATTTCAGCTTGCCCTTCCAATTTACTCTTCATTTCATTATTTTGGTTTTTAAGCTCTTCGGCTATTTTTTTATATTCTTCTGCTGTTTCTTTTTGTTTTTCGAACATGCACGTTAATAAAGCTATGATTTCTCTTTTTCCCTTGTTGGGAATATTTTCTATATTTTTACCTTGAGCCTCCATTTTGGCTTTATTTCTTATCATTTATAATTTTCAACACTTTTTTATCATTATTTTTGATACCATTTTATTTTAATAAGTTTACTAATTTCTATTTTATTTATTTCTTTTCTAAAACTGGAAATACACGCTGGCTCCGCTCTCTTTTGTCCGTTTATCCTACCCGATCTTAATGCTTTAACTCCGCCCAAACACCCAACTGTCATTTATTTAACAGAACGTAAATAGCACAAAATCTCTTTTCATTTAAAGAAGTAAGAAAAAAAATTTCGGTCAATTCTTTTTTTTTTATTTTTAATTTAATACATTTTTACCTACGTAATTTAGATTTCTTTAAGGTTTTTATCTTTAAACAAGAAACACAACATTTATTTACTGTTATTTCTTAGGTTCAGCCCCAAACGTTGGGTAAAGCCATTTATGTACCGGGTCGAACCGCTGAAACCACCTACTTATACGTATATATAAGTTTTGGCCGGTTTCAAACTCCTTCACAATACATTTATAATATTATAAAGGTTAGGTGAACGAACCGGCACGTTCGAGCAAAATGGGAGATCTTATTAATAGCTTTAACTATCAACAATGGCCCATCTCGGCTGCTAGATTCAAACCCCTACCATCCAAATACTTTATTTGTTTCGGGGTAAACCCCGGGGCGCCAGCTAGTCTGAAGACTAACATATTCGGGTAGTAGGCTCATAATCCAGCGCTCGAAACAATTCCCTTAACCAGCCCAGTATAATTTTAATCAATGATATTTATTGTTAATAAGAGATTGATAAAAAGAATTGACCGACAGATCAAGTTTAATTTTAAAAATAATTTATTTCAATCAACATCAATTAAGTTTAAATATAATTTACTAACCAACATAAACGCATTCTAAACATTTTATAAATCCAAATTTCACACACGCACATTTTTTTCTTTTTTTAAATTAACATATGATAGGATATTTCATGAACAAAGCAACATAATCTTAGACATTTAAATTAACTCTCATTCGCAAAAATAATAATAAAGCATTAATAACATTTGAAACTCACGCACACACATCAATAGTTCCTTTTATGTATGATAGAGTTCATATAATGTTAAGCTTCAATATTTACGGATTACAGTGGTGACTACTACTTGTAAATAATAATAAAACAGATACCTAGGATTTTTTTTCTTGTCGGTGGCTACTTCTGCTGCTTCTGATGGATTGTATCTAACCGGTTAGATTTTGTTTATGGAAGAGAATTTATGGTAATCCGTTGGTTTCTTCTTGGAGACAGCTGCACGTTTTGACGGAGGGTTTCTGTGTTGTTATCCAGACATTATTTCTCAGGCAGGTTTTGATGATCTTATTGGACTAAAAAGGCTGGAGCACAAGCGTATATTTCCAAAAGCTTTTCAGCACTGCATTTCTGTAAACTGACACAGTAAAACTAGACTGAATTTCAAACTCCAACTGACTGAATGATAAAACGAAAAAAAGTCTATTTATACCTGCGAAGTGTTTTTGTTTTAATATCCTCCGGCAATACGTGTTGTCGAAATTCCTTTAGATTAATTATAGGACAACGTGTTTTTCGATTGAATATTTGATTAGTAGTAGCTATTTTAAAATGTGTTGTTTTCATATCTTTAATTAGCAGTCCACCACTGTGTTTCTTTTGAAATACATTTCATTTCTTTATTTATTTTTTTTTTTATATATCTTACATGCATACTTTTGTTTACATTCGCACGCACTAATATAATCTATTATAATAAACTGGAATGAAAAGAGATTTTTATATTTTTTTTTAAACTTTTAATTTATAATAATAATACTCTTTAACTTTTATGAAACTCTTAGTTTGTTTTTTTGTTTTTTATAGGAAAACTCCCTCTCCCCTCTTTAAAGTAATTAATTGTAACTTTCAAATTCTTTTTTCCAAAAGATTTTGATAATAATTTTTATACAAAATTATTTTATATACATGTGCCAATTTGGCATTGGCACAATACCTTAACTATCTATATATAATGACCACCACTTATCATGCTAGTTGTGATCGGGTTTAAACCCTTCTGTCACAATACATTAAGCATGTATATAAATGAAAATGCATGTAAACACAATAATATGACTACTTTACTTACTAATGAAAATGGCAATTGAAAAAATAAAAATTCTGTAATTAATTTCCAACTTAAGAAAATAAAAACTAAGTTTGGATCAGTTAAATTAAACAGTAGTACTTTATTGCTTAGACACCACTTGCCTTTCTGAATAAAATTAACTGAATGAAAAAAATAGTATTTTAGTCCTTAAACACCATTTGACCTCTTGGGTAAAATTAACTATACAATAAATAAATAAGTTAACTATTAAAAAAACAACAACAATCTTACGAGTTCTTCTGCCTAATTCAGCTCCAAGAGCAGGTAAAACAGAAACACCACCAACTGGTGGTCTGGTAGTTTGTCCAGGTATCTTTAAATCAGGTGGTGAAGTTTTAGATTCATTTTTCTGATGTACTTCATTTGTGGATTCTTTCTAAAATAATCAAACACACAAAATAAATACTATTTAAAAAAACTATAGATCAATATTATCTTATACAAATTACTGGACAAAGAGGAAGGGATTTATTTCTGTATTGAAAATTAATATATGAAAATATTATTCAAAAACATAAATAAGAGATAAAATTACAAGATACAAAAATAGGGAATCGCAAGTCAACAATCCATAAACAATTACTATTATTGAAATAAATAAATAAAGTACCCTTCTTGGCATTCATCCTAACACTCTAAATGTTATGTGTACAAAGTAATAAAAAATACAAATTATTTTTGGTTTTGGGAAAGATGTGGTGGGGGGGGGATATCTTCAAGTTACTAAAGATAATTATACTATCCAATATGTTTGAAATACAAGTATGGATGAATGAAGAGATTGAGGGAAGCCTGTCCATTAAAGTTTGAAGAATTGCTATCTTAATAAAAACCGAGCACTGATTATATATGTGTGGGAGATAATGATCTGGACCAAATGATGAGTGGCTGGTTCAGCACGAAATACATATATTAAAGATCATTTAGCCTTTTCACATGTATGTGATCATGTGCATTAGTTGTATAAGATAAAAGGATTGCTGAAGAGAGCTTGAAAGTCTGGGTTCAAATACCCTATATTACATCCAATATATTGTTTATTTTGCATATATATAAATTATTCAAATTTGCAAATATTTATTCATTTGCATAGTGAAATGGTTTCTTTCTTTTTTATATCTTAAAACTGAGTGCACTTTTGGTAAAGTTCACCATAATCATAGCTCTTTTGAATTAATTATTGTTGCTGCATTACTTATACTGTAAAGTAATTATGCATGCATTTTTATTTAAATTAATCCATTTAAATATTCCATATGCTAGAAAGTTGTATCTGTTTTCTCTTTTGTTTATTACATTTCTATGGATGGCAACAAACGACACCTCCTTGACTTTTATTTTTCTGTCATTGCGCTCTATACCCATTAGATTGATAGTCTGTGGGTCAAAACTATGACCAAATTTTATTTTGTGATCCCAAAAAACAGACAGATATCCCAGGTTGTTTTTAACATGCCTACATAAGTATTTATGCTGCTCTGATAGTACATAGCCCTGCAGCCTAGGCAGCATACAATCATCTAACAAATGGAATATTTAAACAGACTAATTTAAATAAAAATGTGTACATAATTATATTATAATATAAATAAAGCAACAACAATAATTAATTTGAGAGAGCTCTGATTGTAGTGAATTTCACTAAAAGTGCTTTGAGATGTAGGTTATGAAAAAGAAAAAACTCCTTTAGTTAGATAAACAAATATAAGCAAATTTAAATTACAAATACAAATAAGAGGAAAAATCAATATTATATAAATAAATAACTTCTAAACATATTATTCAACAATAAATATTATTTTAATATACCAAATTTCTTTCATTAATATTTTGTTATTCTCTTTAGTATGAATATATATAAACGTCAATAATAGAATTTGCTGAATCTGCACATGTATTTTATTAAAGTATAAAAGTGTATGTGTACAAGCTTTAATGCTGATATGCTAAGTATTCCAGAAATAAAATAAAAAATTAATTATGCAGAAAGAGAAAACTTCCTGAAAATAGTAATAGACTAATTTGCATGTAAAGAAAAGTTACTTTATGCAAATTAGCAAAGCTGAATAAAGTTGTTAGGAAAAATTAGTGGAAAGCTAAACTAGTAAAAGTGAAGTTGTTCTGGATATTAATAAAGAAGAGCTCTAGTCAAGAATCTAATTGGATTATCTCTAAATTAATGTGTAAGAGTAAAATTATAGAGTTATAAGTCACTGAGTAATAAGATTCTTTATAGATATTAAATTTCTAAGGAAATTTGACTGATCTTATTCTCAAATGGAAGTTAGCAAGTTGAATTATTAATATCTTACTAATATCATCATTATTATTCAGAGTGAATAACTCTTGAAGTTTTATTTAAGTTTTGTTATTTTCTTATTTAATTAAAATGTAATTATCCAGCTTCAACTGGCTGCACAGCCCTACATATAAAAGCATTACATTGTTAAAAGAGATGATAATAGATGGATAGTTGAAATCTTAAACTGGATTCTATGAGATTGTAAACCACCTAGAAAGAGACAACATGTGCGATGGATGGATGAAATAAGAAAGGGTTGATATTATGTGAAGAAGAGAGGCTAGAGATCAGAGACAATACATTGAAATTGGAGAGACCAACTTGCAGTGGATTGATAATAGTTGAAAATAATGATGGTGATAAAGAACAGCATTATATGTAGTAACATCTAGACTGTTTTTAAATTATACTTTTTTTATTATGTATATTATAACAGGATGTGGTATTAGAGTGGTACTGGTGGCAATCTGGGATGATGGTAAATCATCATCAACCCCAGTTCAGAAAGAAATTTCAAATAATGAAATTTAATATAAAATATAAAGTAATGAGCAATACATAGAGAGTATGAGATCAAGAAATCTCGAGATCAGCCAGCTAGATCAGAGTAACTAAAAGCATAATTATAAATCCACCAGCATTATAAAGTAAGTCAAAGTAAGTAATACTCAAAATAAAATAATAACCATTCATCACCATAAATGATCAACAAGAAAATAAATCAATAGTCAATCTTGTGACTGTATTGGAAATGGTCTTCTGTAGACCAGGCTAAATATTGAGCCTTTGCCAGCTTAGGGCAATTATTTAACCACTAATTTGAAGGCACAAACTAAGTGCTTATCCATCAGAACACATAATCATAAAATCTAAACAATAATGTTGGGACATTAAAACAAGATAATCATCATCAATGCTCTGGCCATGTAATACCATTAAGGTACTGACCAACTATAAACTTCAATTTTTAATAAGACAAATAGAATAAAATGTAGTGCATGGGCTTTAAAGAATATCTTATGTCACATGATCACCATCTCATACTAGCACATAATTGTTGTAAACAAAGACAAAACTTTCCATACAGTAGTGTCACACTGTGCTAACCAGAGTAAATCAATAGATGCCAGAAGGCTTGTGCATAAAATCCCTATCTAGTGCCTACTCATCCAATATCCCCAGACTAGTTTCTGGCTTGTGGCCATCATCAGTGAGAAGCCTTGGATCTGAGAGCACTGCACCTAGATCTTAGGATCTAATGCAACCCTCCAGCAGCCACCTTTTAACTCTACTTTACTACAAAACTATGAGAATGAAATTGAAAACACAAAAAAATATTTTCAATCTAAGCTCAATAACTTATAGAGTCATATGGGTCTGAACTCAATTCAGCACTAATATTTCCTCATTTATATATCATCTGTTATACATAAATCTAGCTCAAAAGAACCCAAGCTCAAGTACTGTTATGGTGACCAAGAGATGATGCAATGCAATTTTTAACAATTGAATTCAATTTTATTAACAACAATAAAAAAATTAATGAAATTAAGGTCTTTAAAATAGGCTATGCACTTATTAATTAAGACTTAACATACAATAAAAAATTATCACATTGTGATTTTCATATACATGATTTACAAAATTCAAATTATTACATTGATTTATATAGGTGATTTACAAAATTGAAGTTATTACAATGGTTTACCAAGCACGAGTACGTGTGCGGCACAACTGTTCCCAAAAGCTATTATTATAAAACAGATAACTAAAAATAAACTAGCTGAGCGCTTTCAAAGGATCTTGCCTTCATAATCATAGCTTGTTAATACATTTAATGATATGCAAATATGCTAATTCCATTTTTTCGATAAAGAATAGCACTTGTCCTTCCTATTTATGGCATCACTATCTCGTGAGATGAATAAGGCCTTTAGATTTTTCTTTTAAGGTCCTGTTTCTCTCTACAGACAATTGTGGAATTGTCTGGAATGCACTCGAGCTCTATTGTATGAATATTTATGTTGTGCTAATCATGTGGACAAAGATGCTCTGCTTTCCCCATAATATGTGCCTTTACAATTATTGTTGGAACATGCAATATTATTTACTGTGTGGGGGGTCTGTAAAAGTGGAGTTTGGTCTTTAGTGTTATTAATTAAATTGTTAGAATTTGGAGGAGTTCGAAAACAAAGCTGATATCTGTTGTTGAGGATGGAATGCAATTTCTTGTGTAAATTGCATATATATATATGGAAGCAATAATCTGGGTTTATCCTGTGTGATGTGGGTGTTAAGCTGCTTGTTCTGTATATGTAAAAAAATTTTGTCAACAATGGACTGCCTGAACCCTAAATTCAATAAGTCATTTCTATATTCTATTACATTTGCTTTTTGTGTCTGCCTCAATTTTACATAACAACCTGTTTCTGTGTAAAAAAGATGCTAGGCCAGATAATTTATGTTCTGTTGGTGTGTTAGATTGGGGTTGTATATAGCATCTGATCTCCAATGGTTTGATGGCAATACTATAATGGCAGTGGTTGTTTTCTCTTTGTATTTTGACATCAAGATATTTAACTTGTTGGTGAATGTCTTCAGTTGTGACATTCACAACTAGTGCTGTACTGGTTTCCAATTCAACCTTGATCCATGTGATGATCCCGGGGGTGGTAAGCAATGAATAAGTCATCCACATATCTAGTGTATACTAGAAAGCATGCAGGTTTAAACTAGGTATGATTTTCCTCTCATAGTAGTTCAGGAAGATGCTGGTAACTATACCACTCAGTGGTAAACCCATAGGCCAGCCTTGTTTCATGGAGAACCACTGGTTTCTGAAAAATGCCACAATGTTGTTGTCCAACCAACATAGAAAGTCATGGATGAAATCTACTTGAGGTTGAGCTATTTTTTGTGCCAGAAGTTCATCTCTGACAATTTGGATTGACTTGTTTCTATTGACAGAGCTATATAGTTCAGAAACATCCATAGTGGCCAATTTGATGTTTGGGTTTAGTTGTAAATCTTTGATGGAGGACACAAACTGTGCATATGAATTGACAGTGTTTAAACCCTGCATGCTTTCTAGTATACACTAGATGTGGATGACCTATTCATTGTTGCCACCTATGGGATCATCACACGGATCAAGGTTGAATTGGAAAGCAGTACAGCACTAGTTGTGAATGTCACAACTGAAGACATTCACCAACAAGTTAAATATCTTGATGTCAAAATACAAAGAGAAAACAACCACTGCCATTATAGTATGGCCATCAAACCACTGAAGATCAGATGCCATATACACCCCCAATCTAACACACCAACAGAAAATAAATTATCCAGCCTAGCATCTTTTTTACACAGAAACAGGTTGTTATGTAAAATTGAGGCAGATGCAAAAAGCAAATGTAATAGAATATAGAGATGACTTATTGAATTTAGGGTTCAGGCAGTCTATTGTTGACAAAATTTTTTTACATATACAGAATAAGCAGCTTAACACCCACATAACACAGGATAAACCCAGATTATTACTTCCATATATATCCAATTTACACAAGAAATTGCATTCTATCCTCAACAACAGATAGCAGCTTTGTTTTCGAACCGCTCCAAATTCTAACAATTTAATTAATAACACTAAAGACCAAACTCCACTTTTACAGACCCCCCACATAGTATATAATATTGCATGTTCCAACAATAATTGTAAAGGCACATATTATGGGGAAAGAAGAGCATCTTTGTCCACACGATTAGCACAACATAAATATTCATACAATAGAGCTCGCAACGATCCTTCTACCTATTCAGTTTTCTATCAGCACCAGAGCACAAGTCACCACGAGTGCATTCCAGACAATCCCACAACCATGTGTAGAGAGAAACATGACCTTAAAAGAAAAATCAAAGAGGCCTTATTCATCTCACGAGACAGTGATGCCATAAATAGGAAGGACATGTGCTATGCTTTATCAAAAAAATGGAATTAGCATATTTGCATATCATTAAATGTATTAACAAGCTATGATTATGAAGGCAAGATCCTTTGAAAGCGCTCAGCTAGTTTATTATTTTTAGTTATCTGTTTTATAATAATAGCTTTTGGGAACAGTTGCGCCACACATAGTACTCGTGCTTCATTACATATATTTCCCAAAAGTAAAAAATTATTTGACTTAATTGTACAATGGTTTATATATATATGTTCCATTAGCTTTATTTAAAACCCATTCAGTATACAGGCATGTAGCTTGATATAAAATGAACATATTTGAATTTATCAAAGTAATAAAATTATTAAAAATATATTTCATAATTAATTCCATTTTAAAACTATACATAAAATTCACATATACATGTGTATCTATGAACATGTAGATGATATGAATTAATATTATTAATTACTCCCTTTTTTAGCAGTCAATAAAAATATTTTCTTTTCCTTCTTTTTTTTTTTTTAAAAAAAAGTCAATTTTTTTGACAGGTAACTCAAAAGTTTTTTTTTTTTTTATGACAGGTCACTCTCAATTAATTAATTGCATCTTTAAATTAATCTAAAAAATTTTTTTGAAATCCTCTTAAAATAAATTGTCAATGAATCAATCATTTTTCTAGATTTCAATTCAATTCAAGCAAAATCATTTACTTCTTATCCCTTTAAAATATATAAATTTTTAAATACCATTTTTACCAAAGAAATTTATTTAAAATTTTCATTCTCATTATATATAATGCTACTCTCCACTATATACATTAATCTGTGCTTGTCTTTGTAAGTTGGTCTTGGTGAGACAGGTATAGTCCAGGATTGTCATAATCAGGAAGGTATAATCAGGTATGTTGGCATTCTCACTTCTGTCTAGGGCTTAATGAGTTTGTCAGCAAATTGTCTTCTAGAATACATTTATACAGGCTAATTGATCCATTTTAAGTTGACCCAGTCTTCAAGTGAATCAAAACTTCAGTATGTAGAACTAGTAAATTGCTTACTGATGGATTTCCTGGCTTGACTTCAGCTACATCTTCATAGGAGCTATTTTTATTTTCATAACTCTCCAAATACCAATTCTTCTAGCCAGCTGCTTCATAAAAATGTTAAGGCAAGAACTGTCTTCAAAAAAATAACTATCCAAACTTTGCAGCTGGCCTATTTGGCCACTGCTCCTCAAAATATTTAAACCAGACTTTTCTGGCCAGCTCTTACAACAACTGCGAGCCAAACTATTGGCCAACTCTCTTTTCAAAAACTACTATCCAGACTCTGCAGCTGGCCAATTTGGCCTCCTGCTTTGGCCAGCTCTTACAAAAACTACAAGCCAAAACTGAATTGATATTTTTTATCAATTCTTTTTATAAAATCTAGGTGATAAAAATAACTTAATTGAAAACAGTTTTTTCTGTCTAATCCCCTTGATTGGAAACAATTTTAATCCTTCCAAAAGCACTTTTAATTAAAAAGCTACATTTGGAAATCTTATCAAAGATTTTTAAAAATAGATAATAGAAATGCATAAAAGCATTAATTAAAAAATGGATATTTTATACAAGTTTTACTTAAAAGATTTCAAAAATAAACCCTGCTTGTTTTTAAATTTCAAAATTCGAATATTATTTATTTAGACCTTTTTTTAAAAAAATATTTATTTCATAATAAAATTCTGTTTTAATTCAGTTATTTAACCCTTTATTTATTATTTTTATTCCAAGTGAAATATAGAAAATATCTATAAAAATTTATGTCTGAGTTTTATCTACTTTTCCTCTACTTATATGTGCACACACACAACTATGTTGCAGAGTGCCATGTAACCCAGATGCTTACAATATATATATTGACTAGTAAATAAAACATAATATTATTATGCATTAATATAACTATAATGACAGACTGAAAGTAATGATATTTGTATAAAAATATATTTTTCTTTCATAGACATATATATATACATAATTTGAAATATATTATAGTATTTACTTATATATACAGATACCTATATGCATATAAATATTATGAAGATCTATTAATGGATCTATAAACTAAATTCACACAAAATACTGATTCTGCAGCACTGGTGCAATTTATTTAGCAGAAATTGATCAGACTATTGATACAGATTAAAATATAATGAATAAAATTATTCATGGAATTAAACTTGGATGAAATGTTGTTAGTAGAAATAACTTAAATATTAAAAGGAAATATGTCTATGCATTTGAAAAAAAAGATTTTGAAAAAAATGTGTTTTATCAGTTCTTACACTTAAAAGAAGAGCAATATAGAAACTTGAGACTATAAACAAAGTATGAAGAAATATATGTTAAGATAAACAGAAAGGGATCAAAAACAAAATACACAGGTGAGAAAATAAACAGCTATCACTGACATCATTGAAAGAAATAAGAAATTGAAAATGGAGTTGGGGCTATATTGCTAGAAGAACTGACAACAAATAGTTGAAGTTTTAAATTAGATCCCAAAAGATTGTAAAGACTGAAAGAGACCTCAAGAAATGGATGGGTGAAATAAGGAAATTTGTTGATGTGATGTGAAAAAGAGAGACTAGATTAGAGAAACTGGATTAAACTTGGAGAGATCTTCACCCTGCCGTGAAATGACAATGGTTGAAAATGAGGATAATGATTAATATACTGAAATAAATGTAGCTATGTGTAAAAATGTCAACATCATTTTCAACCATTATCAAGCCACTGCAGGATGAGCTCTCCAAGTTCAATCCATCTTCTCTGATCTTCCTCTCCACAACACCCCAGCACAGTTCCTTATTTCATCCATACATCTCACATGTGGGCTCTTTCTAGATTTTTTATATGTAAATAAGTAAAGGTAAATTACTAGTTAATCATACTCTTAGGTTTCACAGTAGAAGCACATATTTAAAGCATACAATATAATTTAACCAAAATGTTCTTTCATAAACAATTATTTTTTTAATTACCTAATATTAATATATATATATTTGATTAAAAAATATGCCCATGCCACATGAGGATAATATTGTAAATTTATTAAAATATAATGATTGATAACAATTTTCATGGAAATGCTCTGTGCAGTGAAAGAGTAAAAGTGGCAGATTCCAGAGCTCAAGCTAATGAGTCATGGTTCCATTTTATTCTTTTCAGTACTCAAGATAAACAATAAACCATTTGATTACTTTTATTTATGGAAATGCTAAATAAAATAAGATCTACTATTTTTTGTTTAAAAACAAACAAACAATCTATTTAAGAAAATAGTACATGTTAATTAGGGTTTAATAATCATGCATGCAGTATTCACAAACAAGCATGCTGACAAACTATATGTGAAGAGAGGAAGACAATTTGGAGTCTGAATATGTATTTGACCTACTTATTTATATCTCCTTTACAAAATCCCACAATAACAACAAAAAAAGATGGAATATCTGTGTTTATTTTTCAATGTGTGTGCATGGTTAAATAAAAACAAGTATATTATGAGCACAAAATAAAACGTAATTTAAACATCTGCTCATTATATTAATAAAAAATCTTGCATTAATTGTCCAATAAGAAAATATAGTTTCAAAAATGCCTAATTGAAAAATATTCTCATGATTAATATCCCAGAGAATAAAATCCTACTAGAAAATATAAATAATCATCAGACCAATAAAAAAAATAATTAATAGGATGACTAATTAATTTATACCAAGCCCATATGTAAATAGGAACCTAGGATTATATATATATATATAGTCCTGCCTGGCCTATATTGTTTTAATATGCCACAGAACTCATATAATAAAAACAAATAGGTATCTTCAATAGCTAACACTGTATAATTATATTTGTTATATACATATATATATTGTTTCTTATCTGAGTAAAACTGATATTACATGTCTTAATTATTCATAATGAATATATATTCAATTTACTAGTTTTAAGTAAAAATGTTTAAATGACATTAATATACTGTTTTCATTGTTTTTATTCCTAGATGGCATTCAATTTCATTTGCCTATGACCACAGCTGTATAATTTTTAGGAATTTAAAAAAAATATGGCAATTTTGACTGGCAAAAGGCCATCTTTCTGAACGAAAAACAATAAGCATGTTTAAAATATTAAAAAATTTTCTAAATTCATTCAGCCTGAATTCAAAATTAGATTCTAAAATATGGTAAGCAAATACACTATCATTGCATTAAAAGCTCTCAAACATTTATGTGGTATTAAAATGAAATATCATCCTCCTGAAGACATCTATATCATTTACTCTGTTTTTCAACATGCCATAGCAAATCTTTAAATTTATGCTCCATAGTTCCTTTTGACATATCTTTCACTCCAATTTCTCTTCCTCTCCTTAATTTCTTAATAATAAACTTTTTTTCATCTACTTTCTCCAAAATTTTTTGTTTCTAATCTTCCAAATTATTTTTCCCATTCTCTATCAAAGCTATATGCCTACAGTAGATCCTCTAAAAACAACAAATCCTTCACAATTCCTCTATCTCTAAAAATGTAACTATTCCAATTTCTCTTCCTCTTTTTAATTTCTTAATAATTATATTTTCATCTACTATTGCGAATGTCTGTTGTTTCTAACCTTCCATATCATCATTCCTACTCACTTCCAAATTCATACTCTAGAACCTTCAATCTTTTCTCCTATCTTTTTTTAATTAACTGTATCTAATTCCATAATAAAACATTATTGCAAACAAAACACTTTACAAGTATTCTAAACCATTCTAAAGTATAATAATGTAAAACAAATGAACATTCAGAATAAGACTTATGAGAAATAAATTAACATTATGTACAAATAATAAGAAAAAGTTTTCTGACAATGTTATGAGGAAGATAGACTTGAAGTTAAAATTGAAAGTAGTTATTAAAAACTTACATTTTTGTTTTCTTTTTTTCTTCCTAATTTTAACATAACAATTAGATACAAACAATTAAATTATTAAAAAATTAAAAACCATTATTTTATTATTAAAAAATAAAAAATTAAAGTATCAGAAATTACTCACTAGAGGTCACTTAATTACTGATAATGATGTCATAATGGAGAAGAGGAAAAAATGTATTTAAATCGTTTTTTTTTTAATTAAGATGTACTGTATATTGATATACTGTATAATTTTTTTCACTTATTTACAATCATAAATATAAATTCACATATTTTTGATAATTATTTTGTTTTATACACCCAATCAATTTTTGACCACCACAAATATAATTTGTGTATTAAAAAAAAAAAAATTAAATTATTTTAAAAAAAAAAAAAAACTATTACAAATATGTATAATTAAGTAAATATTTATGAAAGATTAAAGCCTCATCTTTATGGCATAGCAAAATCATCATTATTATCAGAATCTATGGACATAATCTCTATAAGTATATCATTTTCCCACTAACTTCCAATTATGTAAGGCCTGTTAAAATTTCACATCATTCTTTAACATTATCTATTTATATTCTATGCATCATCTTTTTTTGTTTATGACTTACATAAGTTTTTACTTTCCAATTATCATATATTCACCATATACAGCTAAGCAATCATAATTTCCTCTCTATGACCTTATTCAATATTTTTCTACGATTCTTTTTTTATATTTCTTTATTGGCAGGTATTAAATCTAACGAATTCTCAATAACTTTCTATAGCACTTTCTTTCAAATGCCATACTCTTTTATCAATATCCATGTTTTATAATCATATAATACAATAGCATAGACACATATTTCCAGTACATCTATTTTGGTTTGCAAAATTATGTTTTTGCTATTACAAATTTTATCCATGACTTGTAAATCACTTCTTTTTCAAGCTATTCTTAATTTTATTTCCTGTCTGCAATCTATGTAAATAATGTCTAGTTTAGATACATCAATTTTGACTTTTCTTTCTTCATTTTCTCTTTTCCAAGCATTTTTGTTTTTATTTTAGCCATGATTATACATAATCTCTATCTTCTCTTTGCTTGCTTATTCCACATTTAATATTTTAAATAATTTTTCTTTAACGACGTCTTAGAACATTTTTTCTTATTCCTATGGTTTCTTTACTTTTTTTTTTTATATATATGTTGAATAGACCTTGTGATTTTGCTATGCCATAAAGATGAGGCTTTAATCTTTCATAAATTTCTTGAATTGTCATAGACATTTTTTTAAATGACACTTAGTTTTTTATCTATCCATCTTGTGATCAAAAAGTTCTTTTTTTCTCTCCAATTTTCTCTGCAATGAAATGGAAAAGCAATATCGGTTGCATGCAATTTCTATTTTTTATAAATTTCATTTTACTCAATCCAAGACTTTAATTTTTTATTTAAGATTTTGATATTTTACTTCCTATTTGTAAACTAGCATGAACAATGATTTTCTTCCATATTTTAGAAACTCCTTGTTTCCTGAAGAATTATGCAGCCTATAAGCTTGTTGAAGTAAATTATCTCTACTACATCTGATCATTTTCCCAACTGATCCATCATTTCAAAGATTCTTATTCTTCTTTTTATTCACTGCTCTTTTAACTTTTTCAAGTAAAATATCTCAAGATGATGAAACAATTTTAATAAGCATTTTACTACATTTTTTTAAAAAATCAAAATCTGCTTTACAAAAATTCAAAACAATATTCTGATTATTGCTTTGGTATATTATTTTTACTAATGAACATTTTTCCATCTTTTATTAACCTCTATATTACGTACCATTTTTATTAAAGTTTATTATAATTCTTATATACTTTTCAGATATATATTACCCATAAAATGTTTTTATATGTGCCTACATTGAACTTCTGATCATTTTATTTATCCTTTATAGTGTTTTTTTTTTTTTTTCAAGTTTTGAATAGTTCCTTCTGCTTCTCAGTATTCTGTGTTTATTGCATTTACTGTCAAAATTTCTCATGTCATTCAATATTTTCTAATCTTTTTTCCACTCTGTTGTAATTCTAAAAGATTTCCATTATGCTATTTTTTATTTTTTCCCATAAATACAATATTTTTCCATTGCTTCTATTTTTGCTATCTTGATTAAATTTCTCTGTTTGTTCAAAGATTTTATTTAATTTTTTTTTTTTTTAAGCTTTGGCTTGATATTTGCAATTATTTATCCTGAAATTACAATATATATTGATGTTGGATCTCAACACTGTTGCAGTGAGATTAACGGTTTTATATTTATTACTATTTTCTTCTTTATCTTTCTATCATTTAATCTCAAAGTCCATTTTCTGTAGTCCTTCTGGAAGTGTGTGCTGAATAACATTATAGAATATTCCAAAGCAAATTCTAAAAATCTTTTATTATATTTTTATTTATTCATGACTTACCAATCCTCCATTACTATTTCCAATATTAGCATTTCATCTGTTTGAGTGATGATAATGTTTTCATGAGACTTAGTTTCCGATCCTTGTAAAGCTATCTCAAAAAATAAACTATTTAAAATAGAAAAGTAAACTTTAATTATTGTGATATTTACTTTGAATCTAGTTTCTATAGTTTTTTCCTTAATGATTTATATCCTGTCAATAAATGTCTTGGCTTTTTCACATAGTAGACATCCTAAATGGATGCTTTTTGATTTGTTTCTGGATCTGATAACTTGGCAAACATTTGACTATCCAATGTTGATTTAAAATACTTCAATTAAAAGTCAAATTTCTTTTTTTGAGTAAATCTATTATAAGCCTAAATAATTAATGAACACTAGATGCATTAACATCCAAAAAGTTGTAGATATAAGCTTATCATTAAGCTTCAGGATATCCCCAAATATTCATTCGTCTTCTAAGAAAGTCAGAACAGTAATGTTCAGTTCTGCCCTTAAATCACAGACTCCAGTTCTTCCTCTCAATGTTTACACATATCTCAATGTATAGAGGAACAAACAATAAAATTAAATAATACATGAATGGTATTTATAAAAAAATATATATAATTTATCTTATTTCGTTTTTTATTATTTATTTTTTAATTTGTTTTATATTTTCTTAAAATCTTATTACAAATATCTACATTGATAGCAGCAACATAAGACAATGGTGGTGTTAGCTGATCATATCATCACTTCAAAAATGTGTTAGGGAATAAAAAAAATATGAATATGCTATTCATATGATCACTTACAGTTAATATCAACTTGACATACCTAACAATATTTAACAATAAAATATGCTTTCAGCAATAGTTATTATCATTCTATTCCCAGAATCATTTATTATAAGCTTGAGTAATTAATGGATACTAGATTATCCACTATTACATTTATATCATAAAGCTAATTTCTAACTTTTGATCTTCTTTAGTACAGACTTGCAATCTACTGCTGAAACTCAACTGTTTATGCATCTATCAATTGCTCTTAACTCTTTTATACTATTAAACTAAAAACTCGAAATTCAACAACTTGTAAGATTTTGAATGCAAGCAAATTTGTCTTATATATTTATATAAATCTGATATCAAGTCAGAAACCATACATTTTAATGATCTCAGTTTTATGCTAACTATAGGCTCTTTCATTCTTTAGATAGGATAGCTAAATATCAATAAATAATCACATGATTTTTTCTGTTGACATTTCTAATGGATAATTTTCATCATTCTCTCCCATTTCTTAGAACAAAACATTTGTGATGTTTTATCATAATAAAATATTCTACGCTAAAACATAAAACTTCTGAATACATTTGTAAATTTTAATGTTTGTTTATTGCAAAAAAATAGCAAACTAGTAGCAAGAGTTGAATTATAACTGGGCTGGATATTAATGTTTTTAAAAAAGTTTTGTTTTTTCAAAAAATACATAATTAAAAATAATTATTTATAAATGAAAAAAATAGAGTTTACATCAAAAATTAGCAATAAAACATGGTGAAAAACTTTAAAATTAATTGTAAATATTTTCTTATTTATATATTTAGTAGTTTTTAACACACTTCTATGAATTTGGGTATTTATAGAAATGATAAGATGCATTAAGGTCTAAAGAAAATATTGTGTGAGCTTTAAAGAAAGGAGAATTGTTTTATTTAATACACTTTTGTTAATGACTATAGATTAATATCACACTATTTGTATTGTGATATGTTTAAACAATAATAGGAAATGAAATAATTAAGCATGAATTTTATTACATAAAATATTATATGTTTTTAATTTCGCTTTCAATGAAAGCACAACTGTAAATTAAATTTCTTGCTTACTTTTCTCATTTAATATCAAGTGATAATTTTTACTTTAATTATAATAATATGTGTACATTTTATAACTCTTAGACAACTAAATATCATACAAATCGCTGTGAGACTTAAAAGACATCTATTATTTTAATTGTAATGTAATATCCCAACAATATGTCATAATCAAGACACTTATATTTTCAGTTTACAAGTAAAAAAAAAAGTTAATAAAATCTAAAATTACCTTGTTTTTTGTATTTAGTGATGAAAATAAAGATTGTTCATTAAGATCGCTGAAAAGATCTGAAGAAGTTTCGGGTTTTGATGGCTTGATTTCACTAGCTTTGGGCCTATTGGATTTCGACTATATAAACAAATAAATATTGCAATTCATTTTAATTATATGCATGTACATGCATATACTTTAAATGCTCAAATTTCAATGCTAAAATTTGTCCATAATGTTGCCTTCTATATATAAAATTAAAATAATCAATTTGAAACAGAATTGAAATAGACAACTTATTATAAATAAAAAAATTATTTAGTATATCAATCTGGCTTTCATTCCTTAGTGGAATCTTTTCAAGATATTTCTTTTTACACAGTCACATGACCACCTTACAGCAAACCCCCCTCCCCATGGACATTAATGATTGCTAGGAGCTGATGTAGGCTAATTGATCGAGTTATTGTGCAAAAAAAAAATATCTTGAAAACGTTCCATTAAGGAATAAAAGCTAGGTTGTTATATTAAATAATTTTTTTATTTATACTGAGTTGTCTATTTCAATTTTATTTTAAATTGATTATTTTTAATTTTAAATATATAACCCACACTACATACAAAGCTTGAAAAACAACTAGACCGTAAAGTCATTACTCTAATCTTAATTCATAATACATAACTTATTTAATTTATTTATGGTATGTATATAGCAAATATGTCTTAACTAAATATGTATTAACAATATTACATGTAAGCTTTGATATGTTATTTGTTTATATTAGAGATGTATTAATAACTTCTTCTTAATGTTAAGTTTTCTAATGTGATTAAGAATAGTCTCAATAAAGTTAAATGATTTAATGTTTATAAAATAATTTTGCATAGTAATCTGGACCAACTGATGATTGATGGTTTAGCATGAAATACGTATATTGGTGATTATTTATCTTTTCAACATATGTGTTCAAGTATATCAGTGTTATGAGATAGTGTGGAGAGTGGTGAGTCATGTGAAAGTCTGTGCTCATATACCCTATATATTACATATATAGACACAGGTATATAATAAGCCTGTGTGTTTCAGTTATTACATAGTAGAGATGTCTGCCCATCTCTTGTATATGTATTAAATAGATTATGTCCTGTACATGAGTGGTCACATTGACTTTCAGTCAATAAGGGTGTGACAAGAATCTCAGCCTCAGGGTGGCTTTCGAGCATTTCATCATCAGATTTTCAATTGGATGGACGGTTGAAGAGTTGGAGTGTGGAGTAGATTGAAGCCTGTCCATTAAAGTATGAGGTTTGTCTATCTTAATATATATCTGAGCACTTATAGCATATATGTGTAGAGATGGTAATCTGGACCAACTGATGATTGCTGGTTTAGCATGAAATACGTATATTGGTGATTATTTATCTTTTCAACATATATGTGTTCAAGTGTATCAGTGTTATGAGATAGTGTGGAAAGTGGTGGGTCATGTGAAAGTCTGTGCTCATTTACCTTATATGTTAATAACAATTATAATAAATAATATCATATGACTTTCTCTGCTTACATTCAACATATCCTTTAGGGAACAATAATTCACCCTATTTATTCTATTCCAGAGTCACCTATTATAAACTTAAGCATTGATGAACATTAAATAATAATGTTTTATCCATATACCAAGACTAGTTTCTGGTTATGTTGGATATGTAAGATGAAGTTCAAATCTCTTGGCAGTGATGAAGATCAAAGGATTTGTACAGGATATCTTGTAATTATTTACATTTTAATATTTTTTATAGATGTTACTAATTTCAACAGCACATAAATAATTATTACCACTGCTTGAATATGTAATGTTTAGGATTATCATCATATCACAGAACACTCTCTTTCCAAATGTGTTACTCAGAATTATTTTGCAGGCAGACTCCTTCACGAGTTATTTTAATAAACTTGCAAATACGATTTTACTTTTCATTTATCAATGCCTATTCATTCAGTCTGACTAAAGAAAAAATTCACTTCTGTTAGAGTGAATGAATAAACATTGATAAATGAAAAGTAAAATTGTATTTGCAAGTTTATTAAAATGCCTCGTTATGAATCTGCCTACAAAAGAGTTCTAAGTAATGTATGAACAGGAATATTCTCTGACTATTTGCAAGTTTATTAAAATGCCTCGTTTTGAATCTGTCTACAAAAAAGTTTTAAGTAATGTACGAACAGGAATATTCTCTGACATAACTTTTATAGACGATGATGTATCAAATTTAGAGAAAATAAATCCAAAAAATTTCCACTCAAAGAAAATAAATCAAAAGGAACTACTTGAAAACACAAATATATAAAAAAAATTACAAATACTGAAGCATATACTGTCATGATGCTTAACATTATGTACATACATATACATATTGACGAATAATGTGCACTAAATACATTCATAGTCAAGCGATTGTTGACTAGAATAAATTGTCAATATTTGTACATATCTCAGAAAATTTAATACATTTCATAAGTCAGACAATTTATACAGTATAAAAAAATGATTAGGAATGCTTAGAACTGTCCGACATTTAAATGCCAAAAGTGTTAGCAATTCATAAATCTTTAGCTTTTGGGTCAGTCACTCAATCTCTATGCTAAAATGAATATGATGATAAATTTGGATACTTTTTCAGGTTTAGGTGTAATGAAATAATTTCATACTCTTTATTTCCATTATAAAAGCAGATATCATGAAAAATATAATAGTTCAAACAGTAGTTCATAATAATACAATAAAGTTGTATTTAAGTTAAAATCTTTGCCACAAGCAGACTGACGTAAACAAACATTAGACCATTATGGCTGAATATCACTTGATCATCATCAGTGGCAATTTTCATACTATCTTTTTATAGTTTATTCCATCATCTCAAGTATACAATTATACCATAAAATAATGAAGCTTCTTTCATCATCAAAATGGATTTACGAAAAATCTAAAATAAAATGAAACGTAATTATTTTTAGGATTTTGCATTCAATGTCTTTTAGTTATGATAACAATGCTTATAAAAAACAAAGAGAGTCAGAAAGATAAAATTTTAGTGCATCATAAATTAACAAATAATATGGTTATTACTAAATTTCTGCAAAGTTATCAATTATCACCTAATTTTTTTATTATTATTAGGAGTCATCATATCAACATTGACTCTTGGCATTAACATAAATAGCATTTATAAAAATCTAGAGTGATTAAATGTTCATGATTTTTTACATAGTAAGCAGAAAAATCTTGTTTCAATGGTAGTACCCTTTTATGTCTTGCCTTCAACCTGGGTTTGAATTCAAGTAAACTTGAAAATCATTTTAGTAAGCTTAGAATTATTTCTTTTAGATAACTGGTCTATAGCTATCCCAGATAATCATCCAAATACTGATCAGTAAACGAATATCTAGTTAATAGCAATTAGAGAATATTAAACAATGATGGAAAAACACTTAAATCTTCATCTTTCTGAAAGTGACAAATTTAAAAAATAATACCTTTCTTCAGTGTTCTTCTATGAACCGCTACTGGGGAATCCATTGTTCTATAGAGTGTTATTTACAGATTATCTTACATTTTTTAAATATACATAAATAATTTATTAGGGCTATTCCCTGTACAATTTGAACTGATATTCTGCTAGTAATAACTGAGATCATATGTTGTCTTTATCATTCTATGTTATCACTGCATAAAATAGATATTAATCAAAAAACATTATATATATATATATATAAAACAAATAAACAAAAGTCAAACAAAACAGAATTAACATAATAACAAAGAAAGCCATCACAGAGAAGAATTGTTACAAGAGGAAGAATGAAATTTGGCATAGATTTCAATATAAAATATTATCAATAGATGAAAATTATTACATCTAAATAAGCCAAACATGTGAGTTGATAGCATATGTCTTGAATATAGATAGAATCTTGTAATTTTGTTCTGGGAATAAGATTACCAGGCATTCTACTTTAAAAGAACATATCCTGCAATTTGATCTTCAGTCCTTCTGTCTTTAAGTAAAAATAATAAATGCCATACTTTTACAGTTTTAAATTTTAATCTTCAACTTCATATGTTGCAGATCATAATGTCTTTTTAATAAAATAAAACGTATACATATATATATTTCTTAAGCAACATAAACATATATTTCTCTTAAACTGAGATAAAATGTACTCTTAGGATGCATTTAGACATGAACCACATCTCATCAACTAATCCATATTATCATGTCTCATTATTTTTTACTATTGTTTTTCTATCCAATCCAATGTATAGATTTCACTTTATCAAAACCCATTCTTAGATAATCACTTTTTGTAAACAATTTCACTATTAGTCACTAATACACATTTTTAATTTTAAAAATTATTAAATTTCTTTAACATAGACATAGGCTCATTTTACATTAGAGATTAATAAATTGTAAGTGACAATAGTTATTGGTTATCATATGTAAATCACACTCTCATGGCTAATGCTTAAATAAATCAATAGAATATCAGCAATCTAAGGCAAATGGAATTATGCTTAAAAAAATTAGATGAATATTAATAATCTAACATCAATGCAACACTTCGATAATAAATGGATTCCATCTTATTATCTGAGTGTTGTTTTAACACCAGATTGCTAATATTCTATTGGTTTATGCAAGCATTGACTGTGTTGATGTAATTAAAGATTAAGTATAATTATTCATTGTTATTAATGCATGACTACTTGTACAGAAGTAATCACTTTATTTCTTTAAATACATATATGGTTAAAGCAATAAAAAAAATCCAGACTTCCCAAAACCTATTTTAATATAAATCCTGTCTTGTCAGATAATCCAAGAAATCATATGCACCACTCTATTATTAATATCTTGGAATAAACTTTAAAATTTTAGTTTAAAAATTGTTACTTTTTTGCCATTCTCCTTAGTTGCCATTTTCTACTTATTCTCCTCTCATGGCAGCAATATTTATTAATGTTTTGTATACAATCAAAAAATAAAATGCTTCATTTTCATTTTCTAAACCTGGACTATTAGACTAATGGCTACTTCAATATTATTTTAGAGAACAACCCATTCACCATCCCATCTACTTCAATCAAAAAAAGAAATAACGCTAGTATATTTTATAACTTACTTTTACTGGTTTTACTACTGCAAAAAGATCATCATCATCATCATCTTTTCCATCAAAAAGATCTGCTGTTGTGGCTTCCACCTTGGATTCTTCTTTCACGGGGACTTTCTGTGTCGCACCTTTCTGGAAATTATTAATTAAAACAAAAAAACTATTTTTTTATTTTTTCTTAAACTTATTCTAATACTGCTTCACATACATCTCTCATTCTATATGAATATTGATCATAAAAAAAAAAAAAACATATATGGCTTTATTGCTCGGGAGTTCATAAGAAATTTGAGTACCTGAATTAATCCTGGAATTTCCCAATTCCAAGTCAGATGCTCTACCAACTACACAAACCATGCAGGGTAATATTGAATATAATAATTATAATGAAAAATATAAAAAATTATTAAGTATATACTTTTTATTATAATATTTTAGAAAAGTTTTGGTTAATTTTGGATAAAACAGGCAAAACTCACTATATGTATTACCACACACAGCAAGCTAGAGTAATCAATGGATGCCAGAAGGCTTGTGCATAAAATCCCGAGACTAGTGTCTGGCTTGTGGCCTTACATCAATGAGTTATACTTAAGCATAAGAGGTGGTGGTCATGTGATGTTAATTTTGGAAAACCATTTTCAGTTAATTTTGGATAACCATTTTCAGTCTGATATTATCTATAATTGTGAAATTCCCCCCTTCCCTTTTGTTATGTTTATTTTATTATTAAATTAATACAGTGTTTTGACTATTCTGGTCAGCTATTATCAATTTTCATTCAACTTTCAAAACTAATATAATTAGCCGCATGAGTTATTTTTCGGAGTTTGTAAGAAGTTTGACCATCAGAAATGACAGAACTAGGTTAAAAACTATAAATTTTTAGCTTCAGAGTCTGCCACCACACTTTCTCAGGTAGAACTTTGAAAATAATGATGATGATTTCAGCATAATGGAATATGTTCATCATTTAATAGTAGAATAATTATAAAAGTAGAGAAAAAAATTGAATTTTTAAAAATAAAACTATGATCACAATACCCCTCTATAGCTTAGAGTTTACTTCATTGATTCCTAAGCTCTTATAGAAAGTTAGTTTTTTGTGTGTTTTTCTGGGTCTTTCTTTGTGAAAACCATTTTCTTTAATAATTGAACTTCTTAACTTTCTGCTCTAAGAGTGGATAAGCTGTTTGAGTCTGAAGAAGATGAAGCTGTTTTCAGAACCATCAATGGAACAAGCTGAAGGAAAAGACATCTTGGGAATGCAAATTAATACAGGTTCTTGTTCTTTGCAGCCTACCACTCCATCCAGAGATGCTACTGTCAATAAAAAAATCTGTTCTCAAAAGTTCACCACAGAGGATCCACAGTCCAAATTTCAAACCAATAATCTTCAAAATGAAGCCTCCAGTGAGATCGTTAAAAATTTAGATTTCCCAAGCTTGGAAAATAACAACGGTAAATTTTCTTTTAATTTTTCTAATAAGTCAAAAGTTTCTCAAAATATTAACAAAAAAATTGATAAAAATAGCAAACTAACATAAAGTCTTCCAATTTAAATGCCTCCCCTTCCCATAATCAACCTAAGATGTTAATTAACAGCAAGCCCTCCTATGCTAACATTACACAAGCAGGCCTTAGTGAGCCTAACGTTATGGCATGGGAAGCTTCAAAAAATCACAAAGATTTATCTATTTATTTGGTGAAGAGATTGAGGAGAATTTAACTGATATTTGTAGCAATCCCAACACACTCAATCTAAATCTGGAGCAATAGTAAACAGATTAATAATACTATTCTTCCCCAATTACATAAATCATTTCTTAATTTCCACAGTGAAAACACCTCAATCTTAGCTGTTACCAACACTTCTTGTGATCTATTTAAATTCCCAATTAATGAACTATATTATGAGAAAACAAAGAAAAAATTATGGAATCTGATTCATAAAATTCTGCAACATCCCAATAATCAATACTTGGTAATTGAGTTTAACAATCCCACTCAGAAATCAATCTTCCAAAAATCCTTCAAATATCTTGATGGGAAAATCATTTGCAATATTAATATGAATCCTACAATCTTGTCAGGCAAAATAAGAAATTCTTACCTTAAATTCAGGGAGAGTGATTTGCAGCAAATACTCAGGTCCTATGGCAAAGTATCAAACTTTAGATATCAATTGACTAAGGGCATAGACCTTCCAGTTTATTTGAATACTGCCTTCTTTGATCTTTCCCTGAATAGGGAATTAAACCCCAATGACATTTCCACTCTCTACAATGTGGACACTTCCCCTCTTGTCATTACCTTACGTAGCATTCCTCCAGTGTTTCTTCTGCCACAAGAGAGGCCACTTAGTGAGGGACTGCCCAGCCAGAATTTGCCACAATTGCAAAAGAATTAAAAGCAAAACTCACCTCTGTAACTCTAGTCCAGTGATGCAGACTGTAGAGACTCCCATGTCCAGGCTTGACTTTGTAGCATCTGAACCAATGGAAAGCTCCACTTGTCCTCTAACTTCTCCGGTAGTCCTTTCAGCATCTGAAACAGTAGAAAACTCCACATGTTCTTTATCGTCTCCTGTTGATAAGGTCAGCCCTGACTCTTTGCCTTCACCTGCTCTCCATATGTGCATTGTGAGTCTTTTGAGTCAGCATGTTCCGTCATGGAGAAGACTTCCCCTTTGCCTCTGCCCAACAAAAGGAAGGCAAATGAACAAAATACAGATTCCAAATCTTCAGTGAACAAATTATACTTGAAAAAAATAAATAACAAAAGCATGGACTCCTCAGACTCCAAATATCTTATCCCCCAGCAACCTGGGAAAAAATGCAAGCCTGTTCCTAAGGCAGATAGTCAAGCAAGAAGTTGTGAATTACCCAATAAAAATACAAGCAAACCTTGCCAAACCCCTGTTCCAGGTAAGGACATTAAACTAAAGCTACCTAGGGCCTCCAGGACATCGAATGTTGAACCAGACTCTGTTGAAGGCCTGCATTATAAAGAGTCTGGGGAGGGGGCCTCTGGCCAGATAGTGGATCCACAAGAAGCTAGTACTGGAGTTTCTTACATGGATGGCTTGCGATCCAGAACATCAAAAGCAAAAGCTGGGATATGTCCTCTTGGCAGGACCAATAGTTGCTGAGTGCATGATTACACATTCAAAACTCATTTAATCATTTCCAAATTATCACCATTTGCCCAATATATACACAATATTTATCTGTTAAAATAATGCCTCACGAGGCTCAATATAGCGGGACTTAATATAAAGGGCCTGAATTCCCTGAATAGAGTGGACGCATTGGCCAAATGGTTTAGGCAATACTCACCAAATATTGTATGTCTCTCTGAGACCAAATTGCACCAATTTTCAAACTCCAAAATCCTGAGCCTCCTTGACAATCTGGGATATTTTCATCACTCAGTTTCTCCTTCATCTGCTGCTGGAGTGGCAATCTTAATCTCCAATAGTAGCCCATTTGAATCTTTTAAAATTAACTATATAAACCCACATATAATTATTGCCATCTTATTCCACAAAGCCTTCACTTTAAATATAATTTATGTGTACCTCTACCAAAATGAATTACTAATTCAACAGATAATCCAACAGATTAACATCACAATTGCTTCCACCCCTTATCCAACAATTTTCCTCGGGGACCTTAACACCTTCTACCAGAAATTTACAGCCAAATATATACATCGTCTTAATACCAGATTCATGAGTGGAGAGGGCTTCTTCTCTCCGAATGCCTTCTCCTTCTCAACAAGAAGGTATACCTCTCTCATAGACCTAATCTACTATACTCCTGATCTACACTTTCTGATCGAACACTCACTCCAATCTATAGCCTTTTCTGACCACTTGGCATTATCCATTAAACTATCTCTAAATCTTGAGTCATCCAATATTCCAGGTCTGAGCACAACCACGAGAATCCTTCTCAAGTCCACATCACCTGAAGCCATCATCTCTGAGGCATACATATATTTTTCACAAAATTCATATCCTGTCTTTGCCACTGGTTGATGCCTGGTTTGCCTTCATCCATATTTTAATGTCATTGATCTCAAACTATACATTACATAATGAAGGGCCATTTTCACTCCTGATGGAACTTGAATCACTCAACAACACCCTTAAAAATATTCCCCTTGATACAATTCCTATAGAATCCATCATCAATCTGAAATCCCAAAACAAAAATAAACAGTTGATTTTGGCAGAGTATCTCTCTATCAAAAATTTTCTTGAACCAGCCCCACAATTGGTCCAAGGGCTACATTAGGTAGGCTCTGGGCCATAGAGACAAGAAACCCACTCCTTCATATATTACAGTTGGAAATAACCTTTACTCAGGATCTAACATGCTTTTAAAAAAATTTTTTGTTCTTCGGGGAAAAAGTTTTCCACTCATGCACCTGACTCTAAACAGGACTCAATTTGGGATTCTTCACCCTCTGACCATGGCATTTCGGAGGGAGATGTTCTGATTAAGTTAACCTCAATGCCTGAAAGGACCCATCCAGGGCCCTATACAATTCCCTGTTTCCTTCTGCTACACCTGTCTAAATTCTCGGTTCCAATCATGTACAACTTGGTTAATCATCTTTCTTCTGGTGTCCATGAAATTAGTGGTCTTTATCCCATAGCAGTAGTGCCATTTCTGAAGCACAACATAATTCCTTCCCTGCTGGAGAATCTGCGGCCCATCTCTATGACTTCACTGATGGTCAAGGTCATTGAATCTATCATCAAGGACAAAATTCCAAAACAAGATTCTTCTCCTTATTTTGCAATATCAATTTGCGAAAAAGGTAAGCTCAACCACAAATGCTATCAACCTTTTTAAAATCATTACTGACCACATCAGATCCCCCAGGCAATCTAGACCGGTGGTAGTGCAGCTCGACATTGCAGCTGCCTTTGATTCTATTCAACTCAATATCCTTTTAAACATACTTGGTGAGCATAATATTTCTACTGGAATCATAAATATTATTAGAAATATCCTCTATAATCGTGAATTGAGCAATTGAGCATCTCACTTAATGGAAAGCTTTCTTCCCCATTCAACACCACATCCTCCATTCCACAAGGCACTCCTCTGTGCGCCCTGTTTTTCATTGCTTACCTCAACCCTCTGCTTCTTCAAATTGAGAAATATCTTCTGGCATTCATATCCCAATTTTAAATACATCAATTCATCAAATCACCTATATGGATGACTTGGCCGTTTTCCTTCCATCAAAAAAATTTAATTCCAAGACTTTTATCAATACTTAAAGAATTCTCCAATCAATCCGGCCTCCAGTTTAATATGGCCAAGTCATCTGCCTGGTATATATCTTCGGGGAAGACCATTCCAGGACCATTTGCAGCGAAGCCTCAGAACTTCTTGGGCTTCCCTATATTTGAATCCATGTCTGCCATGAGGAGATCTATCCAAGGAAAGCTACTTCAACCCACATAGAGAATCACATCGCCAAGTCCTCCCTCATCAACATACTAATATTCCCTAGAATATCCTATTTCAACCCAGTAGTCAATTTTACCAGTCTTCATCAGGAAAATACGCAAGATGTGCACTGAGCTAATTAGAGGGGGGAAAAGTGCAACCATAAGCTTAAGAAATCTACAGAAACACACAAAACTCAATGGATTATCCCTACATTCCATAGATACTTTTATATTTCAACATTCCTACAATTCTTTCTGCAGAATCTGCAGTATCCTAACTATTCACATTCCAGAGAGGTCACTCCCACAGATAAGCCACCCCCTATTGGTACTGACTGGCTGGAAGCCCTCGCATGTCTTATCTCCAAACATACTATGATTCCTAAAAATTCGTCCTCAATGAAAATCAAGTTGTGGGACGCATACTACATCCTTAATCCTTATGTTTCTGCAGGATCAACTATCCTCAGGCTTAACAACCATCTGCTAATCAAGAAATTTAAGCGATGGTTCCTTGAACCCAAATATTTTGATTTCCTGATGAAGATAAATATTAATGCCTTGCCTACTAAACACTTTCTGGTGCATTGCCGAGGATTCTCTATGTTAGAGTCCACTTGCTCACTATGCTTCAGAGAGGATGAAACTTGTCTTCACCTCCTCTGCCACTATGTTTCCCGTCACCCCTACAGAGGCCTTATAGCCTCCACGTTAAATAACAATACGCCTGCCCTGTTGACTCTCATTGACAATATATTATGTGGATCCATCTCAGAGATACGATTAACAACATTTGTACTGTTCTCACTATGGTACACACAGTGCTGGCTCACCTTTAATCATGCACTAGAACGTCCGCTCGAGCTCTATATTAACAAAATGGAAAAAAATTCGGAAAAGGGACCAGAATTTGGCCCCCTCTTACATCTATGACTCTACAGGTTATTTATCTGGCCCCCAAAAGCTGATCCCTTTCACTCCTGAATAGAAATCTCCTTCCCTGGAGAATGATTTGAGGCTGAATAGCCTGCATCCCTTTGTGATAACTCACCTTGCTCTGCATGATTATAGCCCAGATCCTGAGTTGTTATGGAAATAACCTCCAATATGAAAGGTCGACTTGGTCATGTGGAATATGGACAAAGGATTAGACCTATCACTGAACTATATGAGATATGCAAGTGTGGTCATCTATATCAACAAGATACTATACTGGACTCGTTCCTCGCTGATATGCTTCATATTAGTCCTTTTAGCTGGTGTCAAACAAGATATCAATATTGAGCTTTCATCCCCCTGATTATCATGTAATATATTCTATGTTTAACTATTATCATATATTGTAACCAAATTTCTGAATAAAATTCTATATTTTATAAAAAAAAAAACTATGATTACAATAATTACAAGTTTTTATAAGTTTGAAAGTAATTGTAAAGTAAAACTGCCTTAAATATGCTGCTACAAGTCAACTATCTAGCATTTCTCCAAAGACAGTGTTGTATTCATTGTGAGAAATAAACAGGGAGTTTACTAGAGACAATTTACTCCAGAAGTTTTCGATTTATTCTAGTTGAAAGTAAAAATAATTATAATGGAAAATAATTATAATTAAAAACAAGTTGTGGGATTATTTTTATCAGAGATAAAAATAACTAATTAAAGTAAAAACAATAAAACGGATTTGAAAAACACGCGATTAAGTTTTTGGAATATAGCAGATAAGACTTAACAAAAGAACTCAGGGGGATATATAAACTGCAAGAGGAAAACATCACAAATTTGTTACAGTTTTGTTAACAGAAGAAGTTGGATACGTAAAGCTGTTAAGAGCTATTTGTGGCACAATGATTAAGAGTTGTTGCAGCCGGATTTCATATATTTTAGGTATAATTCTTTGTACTCATTTATGTTATACTTGTTTATGTTATCAATCGGATTGTAAGTGTTTTTCTACCCCTCTGAAAAACTTAGAGGTGAAGACATTACAAGATTGGTGCAGTCTAAAGTTTCGAACCTAGTGAAACTTAGAGGTGAAGACATTACAAGATTGGCGCAGTCTAAAGTTTCGAACCTAGTAAAACTTGAAATAATAAGCCAGATGAGAAAGTCAACCGATACTATTGGAAACAAGTAAAATGTCATTAGGACAAAGCAGTATTCCTGAATTTAGTATGGAAAATGCCGAGGAATGGCCTCTCTATATTACACAACTGGAAAATTTTTTCAAGTTGAATAGGATAAAAGATAATGAAAAAAAAGTGGCTGCACTTTTATGTTTAACTGGATGTAAAGTTATAGCAATTGTCAATAAATTATGGGACAGACCGATAACTGATGGAGTATAGTTTGAAGATATAGTTAAAAAATTAACGGACTATTTTAGCCCAAAGCCATCTAGACACGTAGCTAGATTAACTCGGAGAAATAGAAAGCAAGCCAGGGAGGAAAAAATTAAAGACTATGACATAGTATTAAAACAGTTGGCAAAAAACTGCAATTATGGCAAATTTTTAAAACAAACTTTGCTGGATCAATTATTGTGGGGAATGTACGATGAAAGATTGCGACTGACATTATTAACGGAAAGCGACTTATCATACAAAGTGGCTATTAAAAAAGGAATAGCATATGAATCAGTAAATGAGCAAGCCATAGCTTTTCAAAACAACTCAGAACAGACCAGAAAGATGGCAGTTTGTAAAACAGATCGAAGTCAGCAGCCGAAGAATGAAAATCTTAACAGAGAGAAAATGTTAACAGTGAAAGGTTTCTGCTGTGGTAAAACTGGCTATGTATCTAAGAATTGCAAATGGATAAAAGAAAATTGTTTTAACTGTGGATTTAAAGAACATTTAGCAGCTGTATGCAAAAAACCACGTCAAACAAAATGTAATCCCTAATACAGATGATACAACATATACCATTAACCAGCTGTATGCAAAAAACTACGTCAAACAAAATGTAATCCTAATACAGATGGTACAACATATACCATTAACTATGTATCAACTAAGGGACAAAGAATTGCCATGAGAGATAGGACTTTTTCGCAAAGACAAAGACTGATCACTAAACTACAAGAATTGGTGTCACGTAACCAAAAATTAGCTGCCATGCTTGAGAGAAAGACGCAATCGGAGCTACAACTCAACTTGCAGTTACAAGAACTGGAAAGCTATAATTCCAAATTAGAAAATGAACTGGAAGTATTTCAAGGAAGATTGAAATTTTCTAGAGAATGAGTAACGGAATTAGAGCATAGTGTAAACAATGTGAGAATTTCTAGTCAACGCTATGAAAAATCGTCTAAGGAACTATCAAAAAAAGTGCACAAATTAAAACTGGATGTTTATGAATTAAATAAAATAAAAGAAGAATTTGAACAACAAAATTTAGAATTTAGTAACAAATTACAAAGCAAATTGTCAGAATGTCAGATTTTGGAAAGATCAAACGAAGATTTAAAAAGCGAACTAGCAATGTCAGAATTATCCGAACAGGTAGAGAGTTGGCAGCAGTATGAAATGAAACTACAGGAAAAGATGGCTGAAAGTGAAAATGAAATTGACACGTTCGAAGATTTTTTAGAACGGAAATCTTTAGACAGTGAGCGGTCAGAGACAAACACCACAAGAACAGGAAAAAACTCAGATTTTCTCCAAGCGAGAAAAAAAGTATTCAAGGCGGCGAGAAAAAAAAAGAGTTCACACAATTTTCAAGGTTATATCGATTAATAGGAAAAATCAAGTTTTCTCCAAGCTGAAAAAGGAAACTGTGCATATTGGATGATTATGTGTAATCTAAATAAACTCTAACTTCTGGAGTGAGGGGAGGAAGTGTTGTATTCGTTGTGAGAAATAAACAGGGAGTTTACTAGAGACAATTTACTCCAGAAGTTCTCAATTTATTTTAGTTGAAAGTAAAAATAATTATAATGGAAAATAATTATAATTAAAAACAAGTTGTGGGATTATTTTTATCAGAGATAAAAATAACTAATTAAAGTAAGAACAATAAAACGAATTTGGAAAACGCGATTAAGTTTTCGGAATGTAGCAGATAAGACTTAACAAAAGAACTCAGGGGGATATATAAACTGCTAGAGGAAAACATCGCGAACTTGTTACAGTTTTGTTAACAGAAGAAGTTGGACACGTAAAGCTGTTAAGAGCTATTTGCAGCACAACAGTTAAGAGTTGTTGCAGCGAATTTCATATATTTTAGCTATAATTCTTTGTACTCGTTTATGTTATCGATCGGATTGTAAGTGTTTTTCTACCACTCTGAAAAACTTATAGGTGAAGACATTACAGACAGATCACTGAACTTGAGGACATCAAGTTACTAATTTCTGTTTAGTGAGAAATGCATAGTTTTCTTCCTTATTTTGCTTTCTAGCTAAAAATAGCTAGATATATATTTACTAATTAATAATTAAATGAAAATCTGTGCTGGCTGTAAATTGATCAATGTAAAAAATTCTACATTTGCTTTGAAATATTCAATTACTAAAAATACTTCGAATTTGATCCACGTCCAAATACTAGTTACAGACGTGAAGGCAGCGATATTAACATGATACAAAGAATTCAATTACTAAAAATACTTCGAATTTGATCCACGTCCAAATACTAGTTACAGACATGAAGGCAGCGATATTAACATGATACAAAGAGGTTAGTTGCAAACATTTTAAAAGTTAACAAAATTACAGACTAAAGATAACTATCTAAAACAGTTGAAACATTTCTAATACTATGATAAAAACAAAAACCTATACGATTACCCTAGAGATTTAATCATAAATCAAAAATTAATAAAATTAAAATACCATTTGATTTCAAAAACAATTTTTATATTTATTCACTTAAAAAGTTAGCTTATTTACAAATAAAAAAAAGTATATTTTTATGACTTCATAAGCTTTGGTAAGGATGGTATACATCAAAGTTTCATGTGACTTTCTCAGTTTTATTTTCAACATATGCATTAAAAGCTGTAATTCACTCTATTTTTCTCTAATCCAAAGCCATTTATTATAAACTAGAATAAACAATTGAAAATATGGCAATGCCAAACCCATGTCTTCAGTTATTCTCTAGCTATTAATCTTCATGTGATAAGTTTTAATAAACTAGTTTTCTCAAGGAGTTAAAGAGATCTATAGGTAATGTAAAACTGAGAAATACGTATATTGATGATTATTTATCTTTTCGACATATGTGTGTTCAGGTGCAGGTGTATCAGTGTTATGAGATAGTGTGGAGAGTGGTGGGTCATGTGAAAGTCTGTGCTCATAGTCCATAATTTTCTCTCAAAAATATATAACTATAGACATGTTTGCTTGGGATCAAAAATTTGGAACTTTTGAATGTCATATTATTGGCTTGAATAGTATTAAAAAGGTAGCTATTGGCTGCTAAATGTATAGAAGTAGATCCAATTGACTCCACTTATAAAAGAATAATAACTAAGAATTAGTCTTGACATTTGGACCCAACACTACTATCTCGTAAAACATTCAAATAAAAATAATGAAATATCCACTACAACAAACTTCAGGTAAAAACTGCACTTATAATGAGTAATTAGCTCAGAGATAGAACAAGCTGTGATAAGCAAAAATGTGATAAGCTGTTTATACAACAATAGATCTAAATGCTATGCAAGCAATAAAATGTCAGTAATAACTAATTAACTAAGAGAGAGAAACATAACTATAATACAGGCCAGCAGTTCTACTATGAATGGACTAACTATTGATTAAAGTCCCGCCAAGGTTCAAGACTATAAAACTATGAGCACTAACAAATATTTTTAAGATCATTTAAAAAATATGGCCTGTCAGAATGTCTTTAATGGATGTTCTACTGTATTACAGAAAAAATGTATTGTCTCATATTATCAGTGATCTGCCTCATTCCACTCCAAATAAAGCTCTGGAAGCATCTATAAGCAATGGATATCAAATGATAATGTCAAACAAACAAATATCCTCTAGAACAGGGGTTTCCAATCTTTTTTATGACCGCACCCCTAAAAAATTTTAATACGTTCTAACAGTCCTTAAGTAATAATTTATTTAAGAATAAAAGTGAATGTGACCAAAACAAATTTGTATAATCAATTTTTAATAATATATAAACAAAAATAAAACATATATATATATATAAAAAATTACAACAAATTAAAAGTTGTGTAAACCCTAAGAAAAAATTAAATTTTCATCCATGCATGAAATTTCTTTAAAAAAATTATAATTAATGTTCAAATATTCATAAGCCAATTTAAATTTAATGATTATTTTGTTCCTGTTTATTGCATAAAAGTTTTCCAAAATGTGACACTTTGTTGCTGATAGCAATATGTAGGTCTGTCTGTGCATCCAAGTGATTTCTAGATTTTGTCTTTATTAACAAAAGAACACTAAATCCAGACTCACATTAGTATATTGTTGTGAATGGGATGAGCACAGTTAGTACTTTTTCACAAATGTTGTTCCAAAGTTTTGCTTTGAAACTGCATTTCAAGAACACAATTTGTGCACAGTTCAAAAATGCATTTTCCTTCAGTCGTTCATCATCTGACATATTATCTAAATTGAAGGAGTATGGATTTATAATCCATTTTTCAGAAGTTTCCAACTCCAAAATATCCATCAAATGACTTTGATAGTATTTCCAAATGATTCACAGACATATGGAATTAAAGACTCATCATCATCAACCATTTCTTTGAGTGATAGAAAATTTGAAAAATTCCCTTTTTTAATTCGTTGACACCAAAGATGTAACTTTTCTTGGAAAGCACTTAACATTTCTCAGCATTTTATTATGTTTACATTTTTCCCTTGGATAGATACGGTTATTCATATGAGTAAAAATATCACTCAAATAGGCTAGCATTTGGTTGAATTCTTGTGATTCCACTTCTCCAGGCAGATCATAGTCACATTCATTCAGAAAAGCTTTGACTTCTTCTCGCAGTTTGAAGAAGCATGTTAAAACTTTCCCATGTGACAGCTAGCAAACTTCTGTATGGAAAACCAAAACTGAATGCTTACTTTCAAAATTTTCGCAAAGGGACTTAAAGAAATGATGGTTCAGAGCACAACCCCTAATCCAGTTGATGGTCCTCACAGAAGTATCTAGGACTTTTTTCAACTTTGGAGGCAATGTTTTTGATATCAAAGCATGTCAATGAAGAAAAAAATAGATATCTTGCAGGTACAGAATCTCTTATTTCATCTGTGCAAAAAAATCCTTATTTATTTCTTAGTATAGCAGGGGCACGATCGGTATACACAGAATCAATAATTTGGATATCTAAGTCATATTTTGCAAAGAAGTCTTTTATACCCTGGAAGACATCTTTTTATTTCGTGGTGGTTTTCAAATCTTCACAAAACAGGAAATCTTCCATTATGACACCATCATGGACATACTTCACTACTGTGATGAATTGACTGCAATTTGCATCATCAATTGTTTCATCCAACTGGAGAAAGATATCCAAGGAATTAGCCCTGATATTTGCAATATCTTAGTCCAAAATGTCCAAATTCAAATCACCAATTCAGCTCTGAATACCATTATTTGATAATGGCACTAATTTAAGCTTGTTTGGGGTTTCTTTTCCCAGAACAATTGTTTCCATTTCTAATGCACAGGGTTTTATCACCTCTTCTGCAATTGTATGGGGCTTCTTGATTTGTTACTTTATACACCACATGGTATGAAACTGGTTTTGGAAGGATTGCTCAAGAATCAAAGTGGGGCCTTTTAGCTTTCATTGATTCAACATCATGGCTTGCAACTTCTGTTCCACCATGCTAGTTGTTGAAGTGTTCCAGCAGCTTAGTTTACTTCATATTTGCATTTGAAAAGACAGCATCACAAAGTATACAAATTGGTTTTTTGCAGATTATCAGTTGTTCTGGCACAAGTGAAACCAAACTGCACATAATCATCATTCCATTTCCTTTGACATAATGAAGGGTTAATTAATAATTTAAGAGTTAATTAGAAGAAAATAACAATAAGTAAAATAACATTAAGTATATTCTCTGATTATTAAACACAAGAGAAATGAGCTATGCATGAACACAGAATACCATAGCATCACGCAGGGGTTTATATACTCTGCGAAATATTCTATAACATTCTTGAATATATGTCATATGACATCATTGTTTAATTCTTAATACTTCTGGAAGTTTCTCGAGTCACGATCACATGAATACATTATACAAATAAATGATAAGAAATAAAATTCAAATATAATTTTTGAATATATAAACAAAAAAAAACTGAAATGTTATCTCACATCCCCAAGGGGTGCAAACATCTCCGGTTGGGAAACCCTGCTTTAGAACTAAAATAAAAATATAACAGCAAGAATATATACTATTCAAGATGATTATGATCAAACTCCCATTTCTTCTTAATGGACTATTGTAACAACACCAGCGGCAATTTGCTTTTTAATCTTTAGTTCATTTTTAATATTGGCAGAATGTTTTCTCTTTCTCAAACTCAATTATTTCCTTCTATCTTAAAAATCACATTTGTCAATCAGTTAATTTGAAATATCAAGTTTTTTTTTTTTTATCAAAACAACATTACTTTAGCCATAAAACAGCAAAGCAATTACTTCTATTTTATAAAAAAAATTTGACCGGTGTGAAGTAAATTAACTGCTTATCATTTTTATTCTTATGAATCTTCAAGTTTGCAAACTCATCTTGCTTGGCTGCAAGCCAATACAATATTTAATACATAAATTATGAGTTGAATATAATTAGCATATGATTTAGTATATGAGAGGATACAAACAATGAGAATACATACATATGCTATTACCAAATATCAATATACTAACTAAATCTATAATTAGCTTAGCCAAAACTTATACCACACGATCCAAAATCAAAAAGATTTCCTTGAAAAAAAACCCTATTTGTTAATATACGCTTTGTCATACACCATTACATAAAATTTGTAGCTAATGATTATACATCATCAAATTTATTGGAATAATATTCCAATTGCAAAAAATGAATTCATAATTAAGTTAGAAATTAAATAAAGCATTAAAATACTATATTTTTCCCAGATTTAGATCTAATATTTTGATTGAGGAAGTACATAAGCAGAAATTAGTTTGGGGAAGATGATATGACTCTCCAATGTCCAGGATTATTCTCACTTACAACAGATGACTCTTCTCCTAGAATACTAAAAAAAAGTTAATCATTGGCATTAATTTATATTTTGTCATTCTAATGCCTATCTTCTACTTATATCTTGTTATTTAAAATAATAGTTTGTCAAGTTCAAACACTTTAAGGTTTTGAATCCAAACTACCCTACTTCAATTGCAAATATACAAATAAAAATCCTTATAATTTAGCTACTCCCATTATCTAGATAAAAGAACCATAAATGTAAAATGTCAAATATATATATATATCATCAAAAAATCCATAACTCATCTCAATAGAAGCAACAAATATCCCTGCTAATTGGACAACCTGATTCTGGTGAACTTTAAATTATATATGCAATATGTCATCACATGATCATCATTTCTCATGCTTTCTCAAGCTGATAAAACAGGCAAAAACTCTCCAATCAGTAGTGCTACTCAGTGCAAGCCTGAGTCAAGAAGGTTTGTGCATAAAATCCCCATAAAGTGTCTACTCATCCAATATCCCCAGACTAGTTTCTAGCTTGTGGCTTTCATCAGTTAGGAGTCTTGGATCTGAGAGCACTGCACCTAGATCTTAAAATCTATTGCAACTCTCTAGCAGCCAATATAATATTTTCAATTCAAGTTTATTAGCTTATATAGTCATATAAGTCAAAAATCAATTCAGTACCCATACCTTTTGGTATCTTTGGTTCTTTAATAACCATAGTCACCACTATCCTATTAGGCAAGATTAGTATTAAACCACTAAACATCACATGATCACCATTTCTTATGCTTGCTCAAACTGTTAAAACAGGCAAAACTCTCCACATATTAGCGCCACTCAGTGCAAACCAGAGTAATCAATGGATGCAGGAAGGTTTGTGCATAAAATCCCTATCTAGTGCCTACTCATCCAATATCCCCAGACTAGTTTCTAGCTTGTGGTTTTCATTAATGCACTGAGTGTCACTATTGTATGGAGAATTTTGTCTGTTTTATATGCAACATGTCCACATAAAAAGGTGACTGGTCCAAGCTAAATGCAGTACCATTTCTGAGTCAGTGACATAATTTAGTTATTTCCCACAGATGTCTGGATCACAAATTACAACATGAAATGTAACAATGTGTTTCATAGTTTTGTAAAAGACTCATAGATTGTCTTCAATATTCCCTCTGCCATCTCAAAATCTTGCAAACCATTTGAAAATGTTCTTGTGGCTCATAGTTTCCATCTCATAAATAATTCAAATCATTTCAAATGTTTTAGTAGCAGTTTTGACTATTTTAAAACAAAATTAATGTATACTTTCTATTAAAATACAAAACAGAATCACATTTCACACCATAACTTAGGATCTACATATGCAACTACTTTAAAATTTTTGTATGTCACTATGGAGCATATGCAGCAATTTGGAGATAGCATTGCAGACAGCTTATACAGTCACTTTTTCACTGGAACACATTGTATTAAAATGTTTTCTCTTTTTGAGAAAAAACAAAATAACTATCATAATGTAATAAATACAATATGGAATACTATACTTATCAAAATACAACAACATTACAAGATTTACAAAAGGCTTACGATCATGATTCCTTATCTCCAAAACTTTTTACAACAGTTTTACAGGAAATATTTTGAGCATTAAAATGGAGATTATTTAAAGTCATATGACTTCTATAGAAGATGTAATTATTTTTGCAAATAAAGTTTCAATTTTTTTATAAAACATATAACAGCTATGAAAAGCAAGAAGTGCTAAAAAGATTAAATTAATGTTTAGTAGCTCTCCAAAAAAAAAAATAATAATAATAATAAATAAAAATTAAAAGCAAGAATTGGAAGAAGTTAATAACTGCAAATACCTTTGTTAAATCTTAATGCAGATGAAAATATAATTGATGAAATTAATCATGGAATTAAATTTGTAAGGAATGCCTTTCATAGCAATAATTTAATATTAAAAGGAAGTATGGACATATGTTTGAAAAGAATTGTTTTTAATAATTGTATTTTACAAGTGCTTAATTATAAATCTAAACTTGGTAACTTAACAGAAAATCAATACAGGCTTCAAATCACATGGTAAACTCTGAAAAGAAGTATATTGTAAATAGCAATGATAGATTGAAAGCAAAATATATGGGTGAAAGAAAAAAACAAATAGGTACCATTAACATTATTGTAGAAATTAAAATGAAATAAAGTCAGGAAGGATATGTTTTTAGACAAGTAAATCATAAATTAGATCCAGATAATTGTAAAAAAATTAAAAAATTACTTATATTTGGATGAAGTAAGGAAGATAACTGCAGTTATCTGGAGAAATTATGGAAATGCTTTCTGATAACAAGAAATATAACATTAAAACAGATTGATAAGCCTTGTGAGTAAACTGCAAGGTTCTTTCTTTTAATCTTGATATTACTAATATTAAACTATAATTATACATAATTTGTCATAAATCATAGCTCTTCTTTCCACTAATGAAATTAAATATCCATAGGAGTGTCTTTTTTCTGAAACAATATATTAAAATATCAGTTTATGATAATTAGATATAATGTGCTATGGCTTTTTTTCCATCCTGCTCCATTCCATTTCCACAACATTATCTTTGTCAACTCTATGGTCTTTATATCTAAATCCCCCTAATCTTTTCCCAAACCCAACATAAAAATCAAGAACCCACTTTCTGTATAATCACTTTCGTTATATTTATTCTCCCACAACTTCATTATTTGTATTCTTTCTGCTTGTAGGCATTTACATTCAATTAACAGATGCCTAATATTTTCTATGTCTTCCTTAAGCAACTTGCAGACTAAACCACCCGCATTTTTCCATTTATGTGTATATTCCCTTGTTGCTAAAAATTCTGTTTGAGCTTTAAATAGTAAACTACTTTCCATGCTATTATCATAAATTAACTCTCATTCAATATTCTGTTTGTATATATAAACTCTTTTTACTCTCCATACTAGTTCTTATCTCTCCAACTCCCTATTTTTTATTAATGCATCTATTCTTCTATTCCATTCATTGCCACTATAACACTCAACAATTTTTCTAACACAATCATCCCTTATTTTGTCTTTATCCAAATCTTCTGCATACCATACAACCTTTTTCACCCATCTTGTTACCTACCTTTTACTCATAACCCAATTAAATATTATTTTGGTTATTATCCAATAACTTGCAATCTATCAAAAATGTTCATTTTGCTTCTTGCAACTTTCATATAAAAACTTGACCATCCTATTTCTCCTGGAATTGCCTTCTTTGACTAACACTTCTGCAGCTAATGCATGTGATGTGATGTATTTGACTTCTCCTTAAACAAAGTCAAGAATATCTCAGCAATTATGCCCAGATAAACCTTTAGCCACTTTATTTTCCATTCCCCACTCTAAGTCTTACCATATTCTGCCCCATCCCATTTCCACAACATAATCTTTGTCAACTCTATGGCCTTTATATCTAAATCCCCCTTATCTTTTCGCAAACCCAGCATAAAAACTAATAACTCACTTTCTGTATAGTCACTTTGTTCATACTTATTCTCCCATAACTTCATTATCTGTACCCTTTCTGCTTTCAAGCATTTACATTCAATCAACAGATGTCTAATATTTTCTATATCTTCCTTACACAATTTACACACTAAATCACCCATAGTTTTCCATTTACATGTATATTCTCATGTTGCTAAAGATCCTGTTCGAGCCTTAAACAATAAACTACTTTCTCCTTACTATTATCATAAATTAACTCGCATGCAATATTCTGTTTACTTCTATATATATATTTAAACTCTTCTTACCCTCCATACTAGTTTTCCATCTCTTCAACTCCCTATTTTTTATTAATGCTTCTATTCTTTTATCCCATTCCTTACCACTATAACACACAACAATCCTCCTAACACAATCATCCCACCTTTTATACAAGTATACTGATATAGATTCTTTATCTAAATCTTTTGCATACCGCATTACGTTTCTCACCCATCTTGTTACATGCCCTTTACTCATAACCCGATTAAACACTATTTTGGCTATTCTTTTACTATCCATAAACTGCAACCTATCAAACATTTTCATTTTACTTTTTGCATCTCTCATATAAAAACTTGACCATCCCATTGCTCCTTGAATTGCCTCCTTTGCTGTCCACATCTCTGCATCTAATGCATGTCAACTTCCCTTTGTACTTTCTCTAAATAATCTAAAACTCTTTTACTAACACATAATGCATCATTACCATATGTGAACCCTGCTACTGCAACTCCCTTTCCATACAATTCTAGCTACATCATATTTATTATATGAAAATACTGTTAGTTTTTTTAACAAACCCTTTCTTTTCTTTGCTTCATTTACCAATTTTTTCTCCCATTCATCCAAGCAATTTTCCTGATTACATAAGATGATTCCCAAACACCTATATCTATCAACCACACTTAACTTTATATCCCCCAATAAAAATTCTATATTTTCTCTTTTCCCAGTATTAACAATCATTATATTTGATTTTTCTTCACTAAATTTAATCCCAATCTCTTTACCTGCCCTTGCACATGTCCTCAACATAATTTCGATATCGTCTCTTCTTTCTGCACACAAAAAGATATCATTCCGCAAAAAAAAAGACCCGACAAAGTATATACTCCCTTGCAACCTATTAACGGTATCTCTACCCCTCTTCCTAGTCTTTCTATTGCTTTCTCCATTTCACTCAAAAACAACAAAAACAAAATAGGTGACATAGGGCATCCTTGCCTTAATCCCACCCCATTTTTAACTTTAATTGATTCTATATCCCCTAATTGGTGAGTATAATAATTATTTTCCTATAATTTCTTAATAATATTTACTAAAGCTTCATCCATTCCCAAATTGGCTAACCTTACTCATAATCTATTTCTATTTACTCTATCATATGCTTTCTCTATATCTATAAAACTCATATATAATGATCTACCTGAATTCCTACTCATCTCCATAAGTTGTGTAACTACAAGCAAACTATCTCCTATATGCCTATCTGACCTAAAACCACCTTGCATTTTCCCCACTACATTATTATTTTCCATCCATTTTACAACTCTTCCAGCTACCATATATGAGAAAACTTTATATAAAATTGATGTTACCACTATCAGTCTATAATTATTTAACTTTCTATGATCCATACCCTTTCCTTTAAATAATAATCTTATTCTTGTATTATTCCAACTACCCGGAAAAACTCTCTTCTGTGCCATCTTATTAAAACATGATAATAACTTTGCTTTTGCTCTATGCCCTAAATTCATTACCATCTCTGCTGCCCATCCATCTAAACCTCTCACCTTTCCACTTTTCAATCTCTTCCCTGCCTCATTCAGTTCATTTTTGTGAACCTAATATTCCCATTACTAACTGCTTTCATTTTTTCTATCACTAATTCCTTCACATATAACATCTTTTCTATATCCATTACATATCTATTTAAGATTCTCTCTACCTCTTCTCTAGAGCTACATTCTATTCCCTCATCATCTATTAATACTATCTCTCTTTCCCTACATTTCTCCTTTTAATGTAATTCCAAAATTTTTTACTCCCATCTTTTCCACTTTTATTAATATTCTCCAACAATTTACTATTTAATTTCATTCTCTCTATATAACTATCCATTTTAGCCAACTTCTTCTGTTCTAAGTACTTTCCCCATTTAGCATTAATATCGTTTTCAATTGTTCTTAATAGCACACTTATATTCTCTGCATGCTTCTTTCCTCTCTTTTAAACTTTTACTAACTCTCATTTTTTATTACTTTTATTCTTCTGCATATTCTCAACTAAAATCCTATTTATACTCATCCCCAACAACTGCTCCATGGTTTCTTCAACTTTTATTTTATACTCTTTCAACTTACTCTTATCATTCACTCTCCATCTACATCTTTTACTATTGTTTCTACCTTTATTTCTATCCTCCATCACATTACTAGCCATTTCTATTACAATAAAGTTATGATCACTATTACATACTCTCTCTTCATTATCAAACACCTTAATTTTCCGTAATTTATTCATTCCCTCTTTCTCTACCAATACATAATCTATTGTGTGAAATACATTATTCCTAGACCATGTGTATTGTCTCTCATACATATTTGATAAATTCCCAATGCTCAAATTTACTCTTTGACAAAATTCCTTCAAAAACTGATCATTCTTATTATCTACATCATCAATTTCTTCAATATGTCCATTCATATCCCCTATAACCATTATTTTCTTCCCCTTTTCTTTAAAACTCTGTATATCCTTAACTAAGCATTCATATATACTACTGATCCACTCCATTACAGTTTGACTATCTCCAGTGGCTATATACACTACAGCCACCATCCATTCTTGTCTACCCAACCTTATTTCAAATCACAAATGCTCTTAACATTTAACAATATTTAAATATTTTTTCAATATAACACCTATACCACCACCCTTTTTTTCTTTTCTGTTTATACCCTGCCATACCAACTCTTCCATATAGGTTCTTCTTCTTCTCTTAGATGAGTTTCCACTACTGCTAATATCTCAAGCTCTTCATTTTCAATTGCTTTATTTAATTCCAGCCATTTTTCTGGTCTCCTACCACCTTGCATATTCAAAAACCCAATTTTAACAATTTCTTCTTTCCTAACTACTCTTTTATAAATTCTTTTGCTTCTTTATTCTCCATTACGTTTATAACAAACTTGCATGTGATGTGATGTGATGTATTTGGCTTCTCCTTAAACGAAGTCAAGAATATCTCAGCAATTATGCCCAGATAAAACTGTTAGCCATTTTATTCTCCATTCCCCACTTTTAAGTCTTCCCATATTCTGCCCCATCCCATTTCCACAACATAATCTTTGTCAACTCTATGGCCTTTATATCTAAATTCCCCTTATCTCTTCGCAAACCCAACATAAAAACTAATAACTCACTTTCTGTATAGTCACTTAGCTCATGTCTATTCTCCCATAACTTCATTATCTGTACCCTTTCCGCTTTCAAGCATTTACATTCGATCAACAGATGCCTAATATTTTCTATACTTTCCTTATACAATTTGCACACTAAATTATCCATAGTTTTCCATTTACATGTATATTCTCTTGTTGCTAAAGATCCCGTTCGAGCCTTAAATAATAAACTACTTTCCTTACTATTATCATAAATTAACTCGCATCCAATATTCCATTTACTTCTATATATATTTAAACTCTTCTTAGCCTCCATACTAGTTCTCCATCTCTCCAACTCCCTATTTTTTATTAAAGCTTCTATTCTTTTATCCCATTCCTTACCACTATAACACTCAACAATCCTCTTAACACAATCATCCCACCTTTTATACAAGTATACTGATATAAACTCTTTATCCAAATCTTTTGCATACCGCATTACCTTTCTCACCAATCTTGTTACCTGCCCTTTACTCATAACCCAATTGAACACTATTTTTGCTATTCTTTTACTATCCATAAACTGCAACCTTATCAAACATTTTCATTTTACTTTTTGCATCTCTCATATAAAAACTTGACCATCCCATTTCTCCTTGAATTGCCTCCTTTGCTATCCACATCTCTGCATCTAATGCATGTCTTCCTAATTCCCTTTGTACTTTCTCTTAATAATCTAAACGCTTTTACTAACACATAATGCATCATTACCATATGTTAACCCTACTACTGCAACTCCCTTCCATACTATTCTAGCTACATCATATTTATTATATAAAAATACTGTTAGTTTCTTTACCAAACAAACCCTTTCTTTTCTTTGCTTCATTTACCAATTTTTTCTCCCATTCATCCAAGCAATTTTCCTGATTACATAAGATGATTCCCAAATACCTATATCTATTCACCACACTTAACTTTATATCCCCCAATAAAAAATCTACATCTTAACTTTCCCCAGTATTAACCATCATTATATTTGATTTTTCTTCACTCAATTTAATCTCCATCTCTTTACCCACCCTTGCACATGTCCTCAACATAATTTCCATATCTTCTCTTCTTTCTGCGCACAAAAAGATATCATCTGCAAAAAAAAAAAAGACCTGACAAATATATACTCCCTTGCCACCTATTAATGGTATCTCTACCCCTCTTCCTAGTCTTTCTATTGCTTTCTCCATTTCACTCAAAAACAACAAAAACAAAATAGGTGACATAGGGCATCCTTGCCTTAATCCCATCCCATTTTAACTTTAACTGATTCTATATCCCCTAACTGGTAAGTATAATAATTATTTTCATATAATTTCTTAATAATATTTACTGAGCTCTAAACGAAATGATACA